>CM022303.1:700344287-700571721 GCA_011799875.1 Thinopyrum elongatum | reverse complement strand
TTTTTTTTTCTCGGTTTGGTAGACATGTCCTTCACATAGAAAACCTGCGCCACATCATTGGCTAGGACGAATGGTTCGTATGTGTACCCAAGATTGTTGAGATCCACTGTTTTCATTCCGTACTATGTGTCTACTTGTACCCCGCCTCCTGACAGATTGACCCATTTGCACCGAAACCAAGGGACCTTAAAATCATGTCCATAGTCAAGTTCCGATATGTCCACTATGTAACCATAATATGTGTCCTTTCCCCTGTTGGTTGCTGCATCAAAGTGGATATCACTGTTTTGGTTGGTGCTCTTTTTATCTTGGGCGATCGTGTAAAATGTATTCCCATTTATCATGTACCCTTGGTAAGTCAATACAGTCGAAGATAGTGTCCTGGCCAACGAGTACAGCTCATCTCCAACAATGTTGTCACCCATGAGATGTTTTTGCAACCAACTGCCGAAAGTCCTGATGTGTTCACATGTAATCCAGTCGTCACACTGCTCCGGGTGTTTGGAGCGCAGAATATTCTTGTGTTCATTGACATACGCGGTCACCAAGGTAGAATTCTGTAGAACTGTGTAGTGTGCTTGAGCCCAAGAATGCCCGTCCCAACATATTATTGAGTCCGCTCCTAGCTTGCCTTTTCCAGTCAGTCTCCCCTCATACCGCGATTAAGCGACACCAATCGGCTTAAGGTCAGGAATGAAGTCAACACAAAACCCAATGACCTCCTCTGTTTGCAACCCCTGGAGATGCTTCCTTCTGGCCTAGCACGGTTACGAACATATTTCTTTAAAACTCCCATGAACCTCTCAAAGGGGAATATATTGTGTAGAAATAAAGGACCCAGAATGGCCATCTCGTCGACTAGTTGAACTTGGACGTGCGTCATGATATTGAAGAAGGATGGTGGGAACACCAACTCGAAACTGACAAGACATTGCACCAAATCATTCTTTAACCTTGGTAGGATTTCTCGATCGATTACCTTCTGAGAGATTGCATTGAGGAATGCACATAGCTTCACAATGGCTAATCGAATGTTTCCGGTAGAAGCCCACTCAATGCAACCGGAAGTAGTTGCGTCATAATCATGTGGCAGTCATGATACTTTAGGTTCTGGAACTTTTTCTCTGCCATATTTATTATTCCCTTTATATTCGACGACAAGCCAGACGGGACCTTCATACAGAGCAGGCATTCAAAGAAGATTTCCTGCTCTTCTTTGGTAAGAGCGTAGCTGGCAGGACCTTGATACTGCTTTGATGCATGCCGTCTTTTTCGTGCACACGTTGCTGGTCCTCCCGTGCCTCCGGGGTATGTTTTGTCTTCCCATACACACCCAAGAAGCCTAGCAGGTTCACGCAAAGATTCTTCATCACGTGCATCACGTCGATTGCAAAGCGGACCTCTAGGTCTTTGCTACTTCTTGAGCTTACGTTGGTTTTTCCCTTGAAGAGGAAAGGGTGATGCAACACAGTAGATGTAAGTATTTCCCTCAGTTAAGAACCAAGGTATCAATCCAGTAGGAGAAGAATGCACAAATCACCAACACCTACACAAACAACCAAACACTTGCACCCAACGCGATAAAGGGGTTGTCAATCCCTTCACGGTCACTTGCAATGATGAGATAAGATAGAGATAGATAAACAAAAGATAAAATATTTTTGGGTTTTTTGGTATATAGATCTGAAAATAAAAGATTGCAAAATAGTAGATCGGAAAGTAATATGATGTTAAATAGACCCGGGGGCCATAGGTTTCACTAGAGGCTTCTCTCATGAAGCCAAATAATACGGTGGGTGAACAAATTACTGTCGAACAATTGATAGAAAAGCACAAAGTTATGACGATATCCAAGGCAATGATTATGCATATAGGCATCACGTCCGTGTCAAGTGGACCGACTCCTGCCTGTATCGACTACTATTACTCCACACATCGACCGCTATTCAGCATGCATCTAGAGTATTAAGTTCATAAAGAACGGAGTAACGCCTTAAGTAAGATGAAATGATGTAGAGGAATTAACTCAAGCAATATAATGAAAACCCCTTCTTTTTATCCTCGATGGCAATAATGCAATACGTGTCTCGCTACCCCTACTTTGTCACTGGGTGAAATCACGCAAGATTGAACCCAAAGCTAAGCATCTCTCCCATTGCAAGAAACACCAATCTAGTTGGCCAAACCAAACTGATAATTCAAAGAGAAATACAAAGATATTAAATCCTGCATAAAAGAATTTAGAGAAGATTCAAATAATATTCATAGATAAGATGATCATAAATCCACAATTCATCGGATCTCGACAAACACACCGCAACGGAAGATTACATCGGATAGATCTCCAAGAACATCAAGGAGAACATTGTATTGAGAATCAAAGAGAGAGAAGAAGCCATCTAGCTACTACCTATGGACCCGTAGGTCTGAGGTAAACTACTCACGCTTCATCGGAAGGGTAATGGAGTTGATGTAGAAGCCCTTCGTGATCGATTCCCCCTCCGGCGGGATGCCGGAAAAGGCCCCAAGATGGGATCTCACGGGAACAGAAGGTTGTAGCGGTGGAAAAGTGTTTTCGCGGATGCCTCTGGTGGTTCTGGAATATATGTGAATTTATAGGAGGAAGACCTAGGTCAGGAGGTCACCGAAGGGCCCACAAGGTAGGGGGGCGCCCCCCCCCTAGGGCGCGCCCTCCACCCTTGTCGCCGTCTCGTGGGTCTTCTGACTTGGACTCCAAATCCCCTGGGTGTCTTCTGGTCCAAGAAAAATCATCGTCAAGTTTTATTCCGTTTGGTATTCCTTTTCTGCGAGGCTCAAAAACAAGGAAAAAATAGAAACTGGCACTGGGCTCTAGGTTAATAGGTTAGTCCCAAAAATAATATAAAATAGCATATTAATGCATATAAACATCCAAATTAGATAATATAATAGCATGGAACAATAAAAAATTATAGATACGTTGGAGACGTATCAAGCATCCCCAAGCTTAATTCCTGCTCGTCCTCGAGTAGGTAAATGATAAAAACAGAATTTTTTATGTGGAATGCTACCTAACATACTTATCCATGTAATTTTTTTTATTGTGGCATGAATGTTCAGATCCATAAGATTCAAAACAAAAGTTTAATATTGACATAAAAACAATAATACTTCAAGCATACTAATAAAGCAATCATGTCTTCTCAAAATAACATGGCCAAAGAAAGTTATCCCTACAAAATCATATAGTCTGGCTATGCTCCATCTCCGTTACACAAAGTACTCAATCATGCACAACCCCGATGACAAGCCAAGCAATTGTTTCATACTTTTGATGTTCTCAAATCTTTTCAAATTTCACGCAATACATGAGCGTGAGCCATGGACATAGCACTATAGGTGGAATAGAATATGGTGGTTGTGGAGAAGACAAAAAAGAAGGAGATAGTCTCACATCAACTAGGCGTATCAACGGGCTATATGGAGATGCCCATCAATAGATATCAATGTGAGTGAGTAGGGATTGCCATGCAACGGGTGCACTAGAGCTATAAGTTTATGAAAGCTCAAAAAGAAACTAAGTGGGTGTGCATCCAACTTGCTTGCTCATGAAGACCTAGGGCAATTTGAGGAAGCCCATCGTTGGAATATACAAGGCAAGTTCTATAATGAAAAATTCCCACTAGTATACGAAAGTGACAACATAGGAGATTCTCTATCATAAAGATCATGGTGCTACTTTGAAGCACAACTGTGGAAAAAGGATAGTAACATTGCCCCTTCTCTCTTTTCTCTCATTTTTTTTGGTGGGCTTCTTTGGCCTTTTTTATTTTTTTCCTCACATGGGACAACGCTCTAATAATGAAGATCATCACACTTTTATTTAATTACAACTCAAGAATTACAACTTGATACTTAGAACAAAATATGACTCTATATGAATGCCCCCAGCGGTGTACCGGTATGCGCAATGATCTAGCGTAGCAAATGACATCAAAAAACGGACAAGCCATGTAAACATCAAGCTAGCTGTCTTACGATCATGCAAAGCAATATGACAATGATGGAACGTGTCATGATAAAACGGAACGGTGGAAAGTTGCATGGCAATATATCTCGGAATGGCTATGGAAATGCCATAATAGGTAGGTATGGTGGCTGTTTTGAGGAAGGTAAAAGGTAGGTGTATGGCACCAGCGGAAGTTGCGCGGTACTAGAGAGGCTAGCAAAGGTGGAAGGGTGAGAGTGCGTATAATCCATGGATTCAACATTAGTCATAAAGAACTCACATACTTATTGCAAAAATCTATTAGTCATCGAAACGAAGTACTACGCGTATGCTCCTAGGGGGATAGATTGGTAGGAAAAGACCATCGCTCGTCCCCGGCCGCCACTCATAAGGAAGACAATCAATAAATACCTCATGCTCCAACTTCGTTACATAACGGTTCACCATACGTGCATGCTACGGGATTCACAAACTTCAACACAAGTATTCCTACAATCCAAAATTACTCACTAGCATGACTCTAATATCACCATCTTTATATCTCAAAACAATCATAAGGAATCAAACTTCACATAGTATTCAATGCACTTTATATGAAAAAAATTATTATATCCCTCTTGGATGCCTATCATATTAGGACTAAATTTATAACCAAAGCAAATTACCATGCTGTTTAGAAAGACTCTCAAAATAATGTAAGTGAAGCATGAGAGTTCAACAATTTCTATAAAATAAAACCACCGCCGTGCTCTAAAAAGATATAAGTGAAGCACTAGAGCAAAATTGCCTAGCTCAAAAGATATAAGTGAAGCAGATAGAGTATTCTAATAAATCACGATTCATGCGTGTCCCTCTCAAAAGGTGTGTAGAGCAAGGATGATTGTGGCAAACTAAAAAGTAAAGACTCATATCATACAAGAAGCTCCAAGCAAAACACATATCATGTGGTGAATAAAAATATAGCCTCAAGTAAAGTTACCGGTAGACAAAGACGAAAGAGGGGATGCCTTCCGGGGCATCCCCAAACTTAGTCTCTTGGTTGTCCTTGAATATTACCTTGGGTTGCCTTGGGCATCCCCAAGCTTAGGCTCTTGCCACTCCTTATTCCATAGTCCATCAAATCTTTACCCAAAACATAAAAATTTCACAACACAAAACTCAACAGAAAACTCGTGAGATCCGTTAGTACAAGAAAATAAAATCACCACTTTTGGTACTGTTGTGAACTCATTCTTTATTTATATTGGTGTAATATATACTGTATGCCAACTTCTCCATGGATCATACCCCCCGATACTACCCATAGATTCATCAAAATTAGCAAACAACACAAAGAAAACAGAATCTGTCAAAAACAGAACAGTCTGCGAAGATCTGAATTGTTCTAATACTTCTCTAACTCCAAAAGTTCCGAAAACTTTGGGAAACAGAGGAAATTTGTATATAAATTCTGTGTAAAAAAATCAGGGTTTTTCCACGCTCCAGTGAATTATGAAAATTCTGTGACTCGACGCAAAAGTTTCTGTTTTTCAGCAAGATCAAATCAACTATCACCGTAAGCCATCCCAAAGGTCTTACTTGGCACGAACACTAATTAAAACAACAAAATACAATTACTACAGAGGTAATAATGTGTATACTCATAAAAATAGAAAGAAAAGTTATTGGGTTGTCTCCCGACAAGCGGTTTTCTCTAAAGCCTTTTAGCTAGGCATTGAGATTTCAATGATGCTCACACGAAAGATAATAATTGAAACACAAAGAGAGCATCATAAAACATGTGACAAACAAATCTAAGTCTAACATGGTTCCTATGCATAGGAATTTTATAGGAAAACAAATTAGCAAGGCAAGCAAGATCTAGCATATCCAAGGAAGAAGAAAGAAACAATAGCAATCTCAACATAACGAGGGGTAATTTAGTGACATGAAGATTTCTACATCTATACTTTCCTCTCTCATAATAATTACATATGGGATCATATTCAAATTTAACAATATAGCTATCACATAACATATTCTCTAGATAATCCACATGCATGCAAAGTTGACACTCTTCCAAGATAGTGGGATTAATATTAACTAAAGTCATGACCTCTCCAAACTCACTTTTATAAAAAAAAGTCATGAGATTGATCATACTCCAAAGTAGTGGGATCATTATTAACTAGAGTTGACACTCTTCCAAACCCACTTTCAATATTATTGCAAACATATTCATCATGAGGCTTAAATAAATTTTCAAGATCATAAGAAAAATCACCCCAATCATGATCATTGCAACAAGTAGAGGACATAGCAAAATTAGCATCCCCAAGCTTAGGGTTTTGCATATTATTAGCACAACTGACCTTAATAGAATTTATAATAACATCATTGCAATCATGCTTTTCATTGAAGGAGCTATCGTGAATCACTTCATAAATTTCTTCTTTTAGCACTTCATCACAATTTTTAGAGTCACGAATTTCAAGCAAAACTTCATAAAGATAATCTAGTGCACAAAACTCACAAGCAATCGGTTCATCATAATTGGATCTCTTAAAAACATTAGCGAGTGGATGAGGATCCATAAACCTTTTGTTTCTGATTTGGAATAAAATACACAATTATGCCAAGCAAACGAGCAAACAAACAAAGTAAGACATTAGGGCAAACGAAAGAAGGGAGAATAAAAAGGCAAATCTTTTTGAAAATCGTTTTAGAAGTGGGGGAGAGGAAAACAAGAGGCAAATGACAGTTCATGATGGGTACTTGGTAGGCTTGATGTAGATCACCCCGGCAACGGCGCCAGAAATTCTTCCTGCTACTTCTTGAGCTTGCGTTGGTTTTTCCCTTGAAGAGGAAATGGTGATGCAGCATAGTAGAGGTAAGTATTTCCCTCAGTTAAGAACCAAGGTATCAATCTAGTAGGAGAAGAACACACAAATCACCAACACCTGCACAAACAATCAAACACTTGCACCCAACGCGATAAGGGGGTTGTCAATCCCTTCACGGTCACTTACAAAGGTGAGATCTGATAGAGATAGATAAACAAAAGATACAATATTTTTGGGTTTTTTGGTATATAGATCTGAAAATAAAAGATTGCAAAATAGTAGATCGGAAAGTAATATGATGGAAAATAGACCCGGGGGCCATAGGTTTCACTAGAGGCTTCTCTCATGAAGGCAAATAATACGGTGGGTGAACAAATTACTGTCGAGCAATTGATAGAAAAGCGCAAAGTTATGACGATATCCAAGGCAATGATTATGCATATAGGCATCACGTCCGTGTCAAGTAGACTGACTCCTTCCGGCATCTACTACTATTACTCCACACATCGACCACTATCCAGCATGCATCTAAGTATTAAGTTCATAAAGAACGGAGTAACGCCTTAAGTAAGATGACATGATTTAGAGGAATTAAGTCAAGCAATATGATGAAAACCCCATCTTTTTATCCTCAATGGCAACAATGCAATACGTGTCTCGCTACCCCTACTTTGTCACTGGGTGAAATCAAGCAAGATTGAACCCAAAGCTAAGCACCTCTCCCATTGCAAGAAAAACCAATCTAGCTGGCCAAACCAAACCGATAATTCGAAGAGAAATACAAAGATATTAAATCATGCATAAAATAATCCTGAGAAGATTCAAATAATATTCATAGATAAGCTGATCATAAATCCACAATTCATCGGATCTCGACAAACACACCGCAAAAGAAGATTACATCGGATAGATCTCCAAGAACATCAAGGAGAACGTTGTATTGAGAATCAAAGAGAGAGAAGAAGCCATCTAGCTACTAGCTATGGACCCGTAGGTCTGAGGTAAACTACTCACGCTTCATCGGAAGGGCAATGGAGTTGATTTAGAAGCCCTCCATGATCGATTCCCATTCCGGCGGGATGCCGAAAAAGGCCCCAAGATGGGATCTCACGAGAACAGAAGGTTGCGGTGGTGGAAAAGTGTTTTCGTGGATGCCTCTGGTGGTTCTGGAATATATGTGAATTTATAGGAGGAAGACCTAGGTCAGGAGGTCACCGAGGGGCCCACAAGGTAGGGGGCGCGCCCTCCACCCTTGTCGCCGCCTCGTGGCTCTTCTGACTTGGACTCCAAGTCCCCTGGGTGTCTTTTGGTCCAAGAAAAATCATCGTGAAGTTTTATTCCGTTTGGACTCTGTTTGGTATTACTTTTCTGCGAGGCTCAAAAACAAGGAAAAAAACAGAAACTGGTACTGGGCTCTAGGTTAATAGGTTGGTCCCAAAAATAATATAAAATAGCATATTAATGCATATAAAATATCCATAACAGATAATATAATAGCATGGAACAATAAAAAATTATAGATACGTTGGAGACATATCAGTCTTTCCAATAGGCTAGGTCCCAAAATATAGATTTCTTCTTCCACATGGGTGCGCGTCCCTCAGAGTCATTCGGAACAGATTGTCCGCCAGGACCCTTTCCAAAGATTACTTGTAAATCCTTGACCATATTAAGTATGTGATCACCAGTACGGAGGGCGGGCTTCTTCCGGTGATCTGCCTCATCTTTGAAATGCTTGCCTTTCTTTCTTAAGAGATGGTTGGTCGGAAGAAATCGACGATATCCCTGGTACACATTGTTCCTGCATTTGTCCAAATATATACTTTCGGTATCATCTAAACAATGCGTGCATGCGTGATATCCCTTGTTTGTCTGTCCTGAAAGGTTACTATGAGCAGGTCAATCATTGATGGTTACAAACAGCAAAGCATGTAGGTCAAATTCCTGCTGTTTGTGCTCATCCCACACACGTACACCTTTTCCGTTCCACAGCTGTAAAAGTTCTTCAACTAATGGCCTTAGGTACACATCAATGTCGTTGCCGGGTTAGGGCCTTGGATGAGCACAGGCACCATAATGAACTTCCGCTTCATGCACAACCAAGGAGGAAGGTTATAGATACATAGAGTCACGGGCCAGGTGCTATGATTGCTGCTCTGCTCCCCAAAAGGATTAATGCCATCTGCACTTAAACCAAACCATACATTCCTTGCGTCACCTGCAAAGTCCCCCCACTTTCACTTGATTTTTCTCCACCGCGACCCATCAGCGGGTGCTCTCAACTTCCCGTCTTTCTTACGGTCTTCTTTGTGCCATCGCAAAAACTTGGCATGCTCTTTGTTTCTGAACAGACGTTTCAACCGTGGTATTATAGGAGCATACCACATCACTGATATGTCCATTTTGCATCATGCTTTTATATCAATATTTATTGCATTATGGGCTGTTATTACACATTATATCACAATACTTATGCCTTTTCTCTCTTAATTTACAAGGTTTACATGAAGAGGGAGAATGCCGGCAGCTGGAATTCTGGACTGGAAAAGGAGCAAATATTAGAGACCTACGCTGCACAATTCCAAAAGTCCTGAAACTTCACGGAGAGTCATTTTGGAATTAATAAAAAATATTGGGCAAGAAAGCACGAGAGGGGGGCCACCTGCCATACACAAGGGTGGAGGGCGCGCCCTACCCCCCTGGGCGCGCCCTTCGGTCATGTGGTTCCCCTGGCAGGCCCCCTACGACCATCTTCTGCTATATGGTGTCTTTTGCCCTAGAAAAAATAAGGAGGAAGTTTTCGGGATGAAGCACCGCCGTCTCAAGGCAGAACTTGGGCAGAACCAATCTAGGGCTCCGGCGGAGCTGTTCTGCCGGCGAAACTTCCCTCCGGGAGGGGGAAATTGAAGCCATCGTCATCACCAACGATCCTCTCATCGAGAGGGGGTCAATCTCCATCAACATCTTCACCAGCACCATCTCCTCTCAAACCCTAGTTCATCTCTTGCATCCGATCTTTGTATCATAACCTCAGATTGGTACCTGTGGGTTGCTAGTAGTGTTGATTACTCCTTGTAGTTGATGCTAGTCGGTTTCTTCGGTGGAAGATCGTATGTTCAGATCCTTAATGATAATTAATACTCCTCTGATTATGAACATGAATATGCTTTGTCAGTAGTTACGTTTGTTCCTGAGGACATGGGAGAAGTCTTGTTATAAGTAATCATGTGAATTTGGTATTCGTTCGATATTTTGATGAGATGTATGTTGTCTTTCCTCTAGTGTTGTTATGTGAACGTCGACTACATGACACTTCACCATGATTTGGGCCTAGGGGACGGCATTGGGAAGTAATAAGTAGATGATGGGTTGCTAGAGTGATAGAAGCTTAAACCCTAGTTTATGAGTTGCTTCGTAAGGGGCTGATTTGGATCCATATGTTTCATGCTATGGTTAGATTTATCTTAATTCTTCTTTCGTAGTTGCGGATGCTTGCGAAAGGGGTTAATCATAAGTGGGAGGCTTGTCCAAGGAAGGGCAGCACCCAAGCACCGGTCCTCCCACGTATCAAATTATCAAAGTAACGAACGCGAATCTTATGAGTATGATGAAAACTAGCTTGACAACAATTCCCATGTGTCCTCGGGAGCGCTTTGCTTTATATAAGAGTTCGTCCAGGCTTGTCCTTTGCTACAAAAAGGATTGGGCCACCTTGCTGCACCTTAGTTAATCTTGTTACTTGTTACCCGTTACGAATTATCTTATCACACAACTATCTGTTACCGATAATTTCAGTGCTTACAGAGAATACCTTGCTGAAAACCGCTTGTCATTTCCTTCTGCTCCTCGTTGGGTTCGACACTCTTACTTATCGAAAGGACTACGATAGATCCCCTATACTTGTGGGTCATCAATCACCTTGGCAGGAACCCTCTTCCTGGGGCGCTCACCCTCAACATCACCAGGGTCATCTCATCTGATCTTATACCGCAATGCACCGCATACCGGGCATGCGTTCAAATTCTCGTACTCACCGCGGTAGAGGATGCAGTCATTAGGGCATGCATGTATTTTCTGCACCTTCAATCCTAGAGGGCATAGAACCTTCTTTGCTTCGTACGTATTGTCGGGCAATTCGTTATCCTTTGGAAGCTTCTTCTTCATTATTTTCAGTAGCTTCCCAAAACCGTTGTCAGATACACCATTGTCTGCCTTTCATTGCGGCAATTCCAGTGTGGTACCGAGCTTTGTGTTGTCATCTTCGCAATTTGGGTACAACCCTTTTTTGTGATCCTCTAACATGCGACCGAACTTCAATTTCTCCCTTTCACTTTGGCATTGTCTCTTTGCATCAACAATGACCCGGCGAAGATCATCATCGGGCACATCATCTGGTTCCTCTTGATCTTCAGCTTCCCCCATTGCAGTATCACGGTATTTAGGGGGATATTTGTCATCATCCTCTTCTTCCTTGTTGTCTTCCATCATAACCCCTCTTTCTCCGTGCTTGGTCCAAACATTATAGTGTCGCATGAAATCCTTCTCAAGCAGGTGCAAGTGAAGGGTTTTCAAGTTAGAGTAATCCTTCTATTCTCACAGACAGTGCATGGACAATATATAAAACCATTCTGCTTATTTGCCTCAGCCACTTCGAGAAAATTATGCATGCCATCAATGTACTCGGAGGTGCGTCAGTCACCGTACATCCATTGCCGGTTCATCTGCGTGCATTATATAATTAAGTGTATCAAAAACAATTACAGAACATCATGAGTAGAGAAGTGACCAAATTAATACAAGTTCATCATCACATTAAAACCAAAGTACAGTAGTGATCAAATGTTATTACTAAAAAAAAAAATACATAAAGTTCATACATAGTTCTCATAGAACAACATATAGCTCTCTAGAGCATCTAATTAAAACATACATTGAAACTAACATACAACTATGTAAACATTTAAATGCAACAACAAATGCGATCATAATCACAACTAAGGTAATAGTTGATCCAACAGCATAATGATACCAAGCCTCAGTATCAATATCATATTTTCTAATCTTTCTAATCTTCAAGCGCATCGCATCCATCTTGATCTTGTGATCATCGACGACATCGGCAACATGCAACTCCAATTCCATCTTCTCCTTCTCAATTCTTTTTAATTTTTTCTTCAAGTAATTGTTTTCTTTTTCAACTAAATTTAACCTCTCGCCAAGAGGGTCGGTTGGAATTTCCAGTTCACATACCGCCTACATAAAAACAACTATGTCATGTTGGTCGGAATAATTGTCATAAACACTAAATGAAACAAATAGTTATAAAAGATAATATACCACATCCGAATCATACACAGGACGAGGGCCGACGGGGGCGGATACCAAAACCATGGAACTATATAATAACAAACAATAATAAAAGTAAAAAAATTATACAAGTATCTATCTAAATCGTACAAGTAAGAATTTTTTTTAGAAAGAAGATAAGAACAAGAGGCTTACCACGTTGGTGCCGGCGAAGAGATCGGCGCGGGCGATCGACGGCGGTGAAGACGGGGACGGGGACGGCACCCTACACATGTGCAGACTCCAAGAAGTTAATTTCAGCTCAAATTGTGCATCTAAATCAAAAGAACTCCCACATACACTCCTCCTCTAAAACCCACAAACCACTCTACTTCTAGAGCATTTGAAATGAGCTAAACTAGCAGTGAGAGATGAAACGATGAAGTTGCTAACCTTTTAGAACACTTGTGTAGTTGGTGCACCGCCAAACCTACATAAATTAATCTTGAGAAAAATGTAGCTTGGAGGTCGAGCTTGGAGAGGAGAAAGTTAAGTGTGGCTCCGGCATTTCATCGAACACCTCATGTGCATAGGAGGTGAGAACAGAGAGCAGCACACCTCCCACACGCCGGCCGGCCAAAAAACAGAGGAGTGAGCGGGCAGGGGAGAGCATATATATAGGCATCTCTTTAGTCCCGGTTGGTGGCTAGAACCGGGACAAAAGACTGAGCTTTAGTCCCGGTTCGTGTCTGGAACCTGGACTAAAGGGGTCAGACGAACCGGGACTGGTGCCTGCCGAGGCCCGGCCGGCGCCCTGGCCTCACGAACCGGGACTGATGCACCCATTGATCCCGGTTAGTAACAGAACCGGGATTAATGCTCTTATCTAGCCTGAACCAAAGTCCTGTTTTCTACTAGTGCTATTACAGTTTAATCCATCAAATTTTCATAAGGGGCCTAAACTGCCACAAAGACCAACGACTCTGGTTGCTTTTTGTTTCTTTTTCCAGACCGAAGTAATCTAGATTCGTCCTTGCCTTGCAGGCACTTCATCTTTGTACTGTTTCTGTTTGCAGGGTTACGTTTGGTGTCTATGCCAATCAGCTGAGTGCACGTGGATTTGTATGGCTGATACGGCGTGTGTACACAACTAGGGCCTCGTCCCATCGTCTTTCTTGCCATGGCATAGACCTCACCCGGAGAACTGTGCCAATTGCAATTGGCACCACACCCAGCCAGTTGCTTTGTGAGTTTGGTCATTGTCTCTCGATATGAACCCTTTTTTTTTACAAAGGTGAATTTTATTAACTAAAAATGATGCATGAAGTGGATATAGACATAATGAGCACACGCTCGGCCTCTGCATAACTAGGATGCACACAGACGACACCAACACACACAAAACACGCCAGCAAATAGCAAAGTCTAAGACCAAAGCTATATCTAAGAGAGGAAAAAGAAAAATGATTCCAAAGCGATCCCAACGATAAAATTTTTACAACGATGACCATATCTGCGCCAACCATTTCTTGACATCATAAATACAACAAGGTTCTTCAACAACAACGCCTTCAGGAAGAAAACAATGCTCAAGCGCCATGGTCACCGGATCTAACAATCAAAGGCAAGACTCTAGGTTTTCACCTTGAAGAACGGGTCTGACATATCTGAGCAATGCCTTCAACAAGGTAATATCATCACTGCTATGTATAACCAATTCGGGTCAAACCTAAGATTTTCACCCCGAAACTTGAGACCGGGTACTAGAGAAGCACCATTAACGTGGAGTCAATCATGTGTTGTCACCACCACTTTTCCACGATCCCAATGCAGCGCTGGATTGGAAATCCCATTGTCATCGCTAGACAATCATATCTTTTACGCCAAGTGCTATTCTTAGATTGCATCTCAGCGGCGAAAGCAAGCTGGCGACAGCGAGAGACGCCAAAACACACAGAGGGCCTTCCAGCTGCATCCCGCAATGTCTCCAGTTCACGGTAGTCACCTCAGCAACGGACTGCGCGGCAGACTTTAGGCTTCATACGCGAAGATCTAGCTACAGTAGACAGATCATGGTCTGATCCAGATGCTTCAGTCAGTAGCACCTGACCACCACCAGATTCGATGAACTTGCTGCAGCAAAACCATGAGGGGGCAGGGCCCTAACCATGCGGGGGTAGGTTCTCGATATGAACCTACCTAGCTAGTTCACAAACACAAACCATATATGACACACGGCCACATACCCGCCATAGAACAGCCAGGAGCTTGCACTATGGATGAACAAGCGAGTCACGCTTATGACAACGAACCCAGCCTTGAGCTCACCCATGCCGTTTGTGGACCTTCAACAGTGAAGACATATCTCCATACAATTTTAAAACTTATGTCTGTTTTAAATCTATGTTTTGTAGTCTCCGGAATGAATTGTAATGCAAAGGTATTTGAAAGGAAACGAGCCCACACCTCAACCAAAAAGTTCCCTCTTGCGAAATTAATTTTTTAGACATGGAAGGTGTTCATAGAAAATTAAATTTTTATTTAAATTTGTTTGATTGCTTCAAATCATGTTTCCATAAAAAGTTTAGTGGCATCAGCATATTGAGGAATAGATAATCATCATCCACATGGTGCAGAACCTTGGACCTCGCCGCGCACGTTAGCTCTATATATCTACGAGGAGCATATATGCTGTTATATTAACTAGCAAAGTGGCCCGCTTGATGCGCGGGCTAGGATTTTACAAATGTAATTTAGATAGTCAATATCTTAGCCTTTTATATTATTTGATTTGTCATTTACAAAACGATCCTTTCTCTTGTGTATATCATAAATACAAAATACATGGCTTGACTTCACAAACTGAATATAAGTGATTTTGACTAAAGAGTTCAGTATCTTTTCTATACAACAATACAATGGACAACAATAAAATTTCGAACGTTCTCTCACATCCCATAATGTTGAGGATATTAGAATTTTAAATTGATCAAACTTTGTGCTAGTGGCGTTTTTCATATCTTGTAAGAAGTGACATCTCTTCTGTCACAAGTATAGAAAACTACATGCATTGCAAGATTGTACTCCCTCCGGTCCTTTTAGTCTGCATATAAGTTTTGTCCGAAGTCAAAGTATCTCTACTTTGACCAAGCTTATAGAAATATGTATCAACATTCACAATGTCAAATCTAGTTAGATTCGTTTTGAAATGTAGTTTCATAGTATTTATATTTTGTATTGTAGGTGTTGATATTTTTTAATATAAATCTGGTCCAACTTTGTAAAGTTTGACTTGACAAAAATCTAATATGCAGAGTAAAAAGGACCAGATGGAGTAATTGATCAAGAACCTCTAAAAATAGCAAAGAGACATATAGAAGATTTAAATCCTTTTCTAAGCCCATCTCTTCTATCGATAGGTATTTATATATTTTCCAGTTATAATTTTCTTTAGGGATGAACATAATTAAGTGCTTATACTCAAAGATGATCAATAGAACCAAACTATGGGAACGACGATCCGGGGTAGTAATAACATTCATATCCTCTGAATACCATGGCATATTTTTCGCAACTAAAATGTATAATCATACGGCATTATTTGTTGTTTACAACAGTTTTACCAGAGTATTTTTTTTCTCCTTTACTCTCATCACATACACACAACTTGCTTTTCTATCTTGCCCATGTTATTTTTGCCTATTATGCTCGGCCAAATTGTGGCACCGTAATTATCCGTGAGAAACTGATCCTAGCTCATGTGGGTTTAGGGTTAATGTACAGTCTAAACACATAGATAATAATCATCCCAAACATTAATTTATTTTCATATGTGTATTATATCATCAAGGTCTTCCTAGAGATTTCATCTCTAAAAATTGTATATTGATTGAAGATTCTAGAAACATCTCCTTGCCTCACTCATGTCATACCCTTGTTATGTTGGATTACCGCACATTGTTTTTATATGACCTGTATCTTTGAGAAGAACCGAAATGACATTTTTTGTATAATGAACATCATAATTAACGTGATCTCTTGTTTTTGTCGTTTATTATTGTCGAGCAACATAGTTTTTATTCCTTCATATGATACAACTTACACATGTACAATATTGGAATCTACCCAGGTATCCCTCTTGCCTGGTGTCGTGCATGTATTGCACCAGGTTTTGTGCATGCATTTTCTTCTTTCCAAATTCACAATTGTATTTTTCTTATAGGTAGCATTCGTGAAAATCGAAGTAGTCAAAGAAGGAACACCTATAACGTACTTGTGCCTTAATCTCGCTCTAGGTTGTGCATGCATCAATCGGTCTTGCATTGTATTTCCTTAGGCTAATCGGTCTTGTGGCATGGCTGCATGTATCGTGCTTATCTAGGCAAGATTAAAATCTAACAACGCTGATATGCATGTACGTGGATGCTGGAAACGACCGGCCGAGGTAACTAAATCGAATACGGGCGATGGCCTGAAGCGTACATACCTGAGCTGATACATAGACTGGAATACGGAGGCGGCCGGACAGAGTACATACCTGAGCTGATACATAAAACGGAATACGGCAGTAACAGCCGGAAAGCGTACATACCTAAGATGATACATAGATCAGAATACAACGGCAGCAGCCGGACATCATACATATATGAGATGATACGTGGATTGGAATACGCGGTGACGGTCGGACAGCGTACATAACCTGAGATGATGCATAGATGGGAATACTGTGGCAGCGGCCGGAACATCGGACTACAACAGCGCTGGCGATAGCAAGTGTTAAGAAATCAGAGATTTGGCGGTAGAGGCGAGAACATAGTCACAAGAGTTTCGTGGCAGTTTGGCATCATCATTATCGAGCATGCACAAGCAGTTGATCGATCTTGTTAAAATTGTGTGCATATGGCTAGTCTCCAAACGATGTGGTACCTAGCGCATTGCTATTAGGATTTAGGATGCATGCAAGAGGCATGTTTGCTGCATGCGGTGGATGATTGGACGAACATACTATATGTATTTCTCTACTTTTTTTTGACAGAAAACATGTAATTATCTAGTTTCTTGGGCTTTAGGGATAGAAGAGCTTCCGTAAGACATCGTTTCAAAAGAGAGTTCGAGTTCTTTTGAGAGACCAGGTATGGCATGTTAGGTTCTCAAAGAAAAGAATGGCACATCAGGACTCAGGTTTGGTTATGGCACATTAGGACTCGCGTTTGGCTGCCACGATGCTATATACGTTAGGTTCTAAAAAAAAGACAGATCAGGACTCATGTTTGGTTGCCACAATGCTATATATGTCACGCATATTTGATGGTTACATAGTTATAATTTTAAGAGACCCATCAGATCTAGGGCCAGTATTTTCTGATTAACGTTGAATTTTGTAGACTAATTATCTTGCTTCTAATTAACCCATCATTTACTTTTAATATATAATAGATGAAGATGAATGAAAAAGAAGGGTCCCTCTTTGATGCGAGCCATTTCTTTTGCTTCAAAAAGGAACTAATATCATCATTGATATTTATGCAATGCATTTCATTCTGGATAAATATTTCCACCAAGTTTGTGAGAGACCGGAAAACCCGTCGACATAGCTTGTTGGAGGAAACACCAATGGACAGTTCTCCAGGTGAAGGGATACTTGACCACGTCACTCTTGATAACACCATAACGCATATCTGTGACTGCTTGTCTGTGTTTCTTTTTGTTACCGCTCGTTTTCCTGCTTGTGAGTGTAAACCTCTCACTGACCTATATCTCAATAATTTTTCCAGTTACTTTATGGTAGGTCAACGTGGTTCAGTGGTCGGGCCCAAACAGGGCGGACTTGATTCCTCTCGCCAGCAGATGTTGGCATGCTTTGCCTTTTCTTATATTTTCGTTACGTCGGGCATTCCCTCCAATAGTCCAATCTACCACAAAAAGAGCCTAGATGAGTCGCACGACAACATCAAAGCGGTTCATGATAAGTGCTAGCAAGATAAGCAATATGAGAACGTCAAGATGTTCAAAATATGGCAGCATAACTAGGCCCTCTCTCCGCCCCATCAACAGTGCCCTCTCGCAATAAGTGGTATTTCTCAAGAAGGCACTTCATTAGCCTATTGGCCGACTGCACACATAGGTCCTCGGAAAGCACATCAGAAAAAAGTGGCTCTATATATAATTGAAGAGTGTGGTTCAACCCTAAACGTCTATGTAGTATAGGGGGCATAATTGTGATCGACCCATCTTATACCGGTGAGAGAGGACTTCAACGAGATTCCGTAGGCTGAATCCCCAAATTTCCATCAGATAAATTGGTAAATGTAATAATTTTTTTCGGACACATCAACGTAGTTTTTATTTAAATTTGAATAAGTTCAATTTAAACTGTTGGATAAATAGCTGTTCTGGCTGTAATTTTACGTAAATATTGATCAACCACAATTGTGAGATCTTTGCATCCAGTTCATTACGAACCCAGGTTTTTCTAACGAAGTTTCCTACAACATGCGTAAACTGAGATTGAAGCACGAGACTACAGGTACCTACCACTGGGCTAGGCGAAGGAGTACCAGTTAACAAGGAATCTGCCTTCTTTCATATGGACAATTTCAAAGTACCAACATTTTTTGAACATAATACAACATGTTTTGCTCATCCTCGAAACCATCAAATTTTTGGCAGTTTTGTTCCTTGGCGGCCCCACCCGCGCTTACTCTCGAGTACTCCGGATGCTTCACGCATTGTTAGCTCGCCCCACAATATTTGTTTTGGCGTCTGCAATAATTAAATCCACGACATATGCAGCCTCTGCTCTGTACTAGAGCTAGCAATTGTGACCGACCTATATGCAGGCTTTTTCAGTTGCTGAGACAGTCATCGTATGCTTGCCCGGCCATTGTTATCCACATGCAGCGCCAGTGCGTCGGGGGCCACCGTCCGGGCAGCTGTCAATCACTCATGCCGGACAAATCAAAGGCTTGTCGCTGGGAGACTCACGTTGCTAAAAATGGCCGTGGGTGTGGGTGGTAGAGCCTGCATCTTTGCTATCATTCTACGGAGCACCAGCTGATCCAACAAACCACATTACTTGTGATGGGTACTGTATACATATGTAGGCCCAGACAGCAACGACGTACCTACACGCGGTGATGTCTGCTGAATGCATGCCCCGATGCCCGTGCCAAACACACAAACGAAACGTTTGCACCAAACGTACCAAACGGAGTGGACCTGTGCATGTGACCAGAAGACAAACAAATCTTACACACAAAACAACACGGAAACCGTGAGTAAAGCTACATCAACGGATTTTTAATTTTACAGATCTTAAGGACTGGCTGACATGGGGAGATCTGATCATAAAAAGAAGGACCCTGATAAGTGTCACATGTGTGGCACGAAGCAATTTCGCTCTAACGTTTTTTCATGGCAAGTTTAGTTACAAGAAGAGGATGACAGCTTTAGTTGTGAAGCATGACAACTTTCTATTTGGATGGCAAGTTTTAATTTTTTTATGGTTTTGTTATGACAATTTTAGTGTAACAAAACATTAGGTCAGTGTTACTTCGTGCCACACGTTGATACTTATCATTTGGAAAAAAGAAAAAGGATGGGTCCCACCTCAGTTAAATTCAAGAGGAGATTAGTGTAGGGATGAAAAGATCCGTACAACTTTTGTAATCCATCCGTTTCTCTAGCATTTCTCCTTCAAACGAACCGAAGGAATCATGCATGCACGAACCCTATGCCAACCAGAATAATCTCTCCAGGTCTCTGCCATGAGCCCTCGACTTCCCGCCCCATCCACGATGCAACTCGTCAATATCACGTTCGACCCCGTCCCCCGTCCCACCCTTCCCACTCGCTTACATACAGCATGGAGCACCCTAGAGCTGTAACACTGCACAACCTAGCTGCCCGCGGACCGGTATCAGAGCCAGCTAGCTCATCGAGTTTTGGCAAAATCTTGATATATACAGCTAAATGATGACCCACAAGTATAGGGGATCAATCGTAGTCCTTTCGATAAGTAAGAGTGTCGAACCTAATAAGGAGGAGAAGGAAATGACAAGTTGTTTTCAACAAGGTATTCTCTGCAAGCACTGAAATTATCGGTAACAAATAGTTTAATAGCAAAGTAATTCGTAACGGGTCCCAAGTAACAAGTGTAACAAAGGTGCAGCAAGGTGGCATGGACGCAATCTTATATAAATCAAAGCGCTCTCAAGAACACATGAATATTATCATCATATAATTCGCGTTCGCTGAAAATGGCAGTCGGTGTGGGTGGTGAAGCCTGCAGCTTTGCTATCGTTGTACGGAACACCAACTTATGCAAAAAACCACAATACTTGTGATGGGTACTGTATACATATGTAGGACCAGACGACGACCACGTACCTACACATGGCGATGTCTGCTGAATGCATGCCCCGATGCCCGTGCCAAGCACACACAAACGAAACGTTTACACCTAACTTGGTTGCATTATTGGTGTACTACCCAATGGACTGGACTAGTGCATGTGACAAAAGATAAACAAATCTCTTTCTGTAAAAAAAAAAGACAAACAAATCTCACACACAAAACAACACGGAAACCCTGAGTAAAGCTACATCAACGGGTATTTTTTTTACAGATCTTAAGGACTGGCTGACGTGGGGAGATCTGATCATAAAAAGAAGGACCCTGATAAGCGTCACATGTGTGGCACGAAACAATTTCGCTCTAACGTTTTTTGATGGCAAGTTTAGTTACAAGAAGAGGATCACAACTTTTGTTATGAAGCATGGCAACTTTCTGTTTGGATGGCAAGTTTTAATTTTTTTAGGGTTTTGTTATGACAATTTTAGTGTAACAAAATATTAGGGCGGTGTTACTTCGTGCCACACGTTGATACTTATCATTTGGAAAAAAGAAAAAGGATGGGTCCCACCTCAGTTAAATTCAAGAGGAGATTAGTGTAGGGATGAAAAGATCCGTACAACTTTTGTAATCCATCCGTTTCTCTAGCATTTCTCCTTCAAACGAACCGAAGGAATCATGCATGCACGAACCCTATGCCAGCCAGAATAATCTCTCCAGGTCTCTGCCACGAGCCCTCAACTTCCCGCCCCATCCACGATGCAACTCGTCAATATCACGTTCGACCCCCTCCCCCGTCCCGCCCTTCCCACTCGCTTACATACAGCATGGAGCACCCTAGAGCTGTAACACTGCACAACCTAGCTGCCCGCGGACCGGTAGCAGAGCCAGCTAGCTCATCGAGTTTTGGCAAAATCTTGATTTATACAGCTAAATGATGACCCACATGTATAGTGTATCAATCGTAGTTATTTCGATAAATAATAGTGTCGAACCTAATAAGGAGCAGAAGGAAATGACAAGTTGTTTTAAACAAGGTATTCTCTGCAAGCACTGAAATTATCGGTAACAAATAGTTTAATAGCAAAGTAATTCGTAATTCGTAACAAGTAACAAGTGTAACAAAGGTGCAGCAAGATAACATGGACGAACTCTTATATAAATCAAAGCGCTCCAAGGAGACATGAAAATTATCATCATATAATTTGCGTTCGCTCAAAATGGCAGTGGGTGTGGATGGTCGAGCCTGCAGCTTTGCTATCGTTGTACGGAACACCAACTGATGCAACAAACCACATTACTTGTGATGGGTACTGTATATATATGTAGGACCAGACGACGACCACGTACCTACACGTGGCGATGTCTGCTGAATGCATGCCCCGATGCCCGTGCCAAGCACACACAAACACAAACGAAACGTTTACACCTAACTTGGTTGCATTCTTGGTGTACTACCCACTGGACTGGACTAGTGCATGTGACAAAAGATAAACAAATCTCTTTCTGTAAAAAAAAAGGCAAACAAATCTCACACACAAAACAACACGGAAACCTGAGTAAAGCTACATCAACGGGTATTTTTTTTTACAGTTCTTAAGGACTGGCTGAGGTGGGGAGATGTGATTCGAAAAAGAACGGGGAGGGGTCCCACCCAGTTAAATTCAGGAAGTCCTAACTCGCTTTCCCCTCCTCCTCTACTGTAGCGAGCGGGGCGAAACCGGAGGCGACAACTCTTCCCCAATAAAGCGCCGGCGAGGCCGGCGGTTCCCTCCCCCTCCGTCTGCCGCTGCGGCGGCGGGAGGGTGGGGGAACCCCGGTCCTCCGTTTCCGGCATGTAGATAGGGCTAGGGATAGGTTTTTCTAGGGCGCCGTTCGGGTGGTGGTGCCGGCGTCGCGTCGGATTTTGCTGCCACAGCTCCACCTCACCCATGGCGCCTTCCATGGCGGCGTGACGGAGCTGGCGGCGTGGTGTTCCCGCCTCTCGTGCGTGACAGCTGGATTTGTCTCTTGCGACGACGGCGCCTGGTGGATGGTGGCGGTTCGTCGGCATGCTCGTCTGCTGGGGTTCGATCTAGCTCGTTTTCGTCTTCGGCTGGAATCGACGAACCCTCGGCGTAGATTCCTGCCACTCCATGTGAGTGGTGAGGCTAGGGTGGCCTTCCCGCTGGTTCTTCCCGGCGGCGGGATTGGTCTACTTTTGGGGCTCTTCTCTGCGGGTGTGGGTTGCTCACCGTGGCGGTGGGTGACCACGGTTCCGATTTGGTGTTCTTCCAGATCCCCTCCGACGGGGTGTTCTTCGTCGTCCTTGGATCTGGGTAGAGGAGCGGTGTTGTGGGGCTGTCGTGGCGGTGGCGGCGGCCTCGTGGATGCTTTTGTGCCGGGGCTCTTCCCCCGCTTCGCTGGTGCACGCTCCGGTGTCGGTGAGGAGCTCTGCGGCTTGTTGTACAGGGGCAGCTTCAGAAGCGCTTCCGGTGCTCTGCCGGGGAGTCCGGGTAGGTGCTGGCTCGGCTGTGGCTTTGTGGTAAGAGGATTGGTGGCCTCGTCTGTTACTTCTCATCGTCGACGATGGAAGATGGCGGTGCCGTGCTCGTCGAAGTTGTGGGGTGTGTCCCCACCGGTGATCTTTATCTCCTATGTGCCCTGCCGGTCTAGGAGGGCCTCAGGTGGATGCCATAAAGCAGCTGTTCTGCGAGGGGCTTCGACAGAGCCTGGGTGTGCAGGATTCTTGCTGTTCTTCGCCCTGGCGGAGGCACGGCGGGAGGTTGTGGCGAGCGGCGGTGCTGGTGATTGCAGGGACCTTTAGGGGCCTTTCTTGTATTTTCTGTTTTCCAAGATGGTTTCTGCAATTGTATCGGTCTCTCAGCTCTACTGGGTGCTTCAGGTGTGCGTTGGCGTGTTTGAGTCCTGTAACTCGTTTTATCTCTAATAGACTCGTCAATTTTCTCAAAAAATAAAATAAAATTCAGGAAGTCCTTCGTTTCTTGAATGGAGGTCATAAGCCCGAAGTGATTAACAAGATGGTAATTGTATTAATTCTGAATGTAAAAAATCCTCAGAATATTAAACAATAAAGACCTATTTCTATTTGCAACATCATTTACAGAAATCTGTTTCAATGTTCTATCTAACCGTTCGATGGAGATTCTAGATGAAGTTGTTGCAGAGCAGCAGATTGCCTATGTTCCTGAACGCTAATAACAGACAATGTTTTAACTGCTTACGAATGCATACACACGATGAGGCGACAAAAAAGGAAAGCATGGCTGGTGTGCGACCAAACTTGTTATGATGAAAGCCTACGATCGTGTTGAATCGGTGTATCTGCAGGGCATTATGCAGCAGCTTTGCTTCGTTGAAGCGTGGATTTCCTTGGTTATGCCATGTTTTTGTAGTGTCATCTTCCAAGTGAAAGTTAATGGGGAATTGTTGACTTCCTTCCGGCCATCAAGGTGTATTCACCAGGGAGATCCAACTCCCCATGTCTCTTCTTGGTGTGTGGGGAAGGTTTATCTTGCATGCTTAAGAGCTATGACGATGGATGGATTGATCGTGATATTCGGGCTAGTACTAGAGTGCCATGGATTTCACACCTACTGTTTGCAGATGACTGCTTTGTACTCATGAAGGCTGACAGCCCAAGTGCATCTACATTGAATAATATATTGGAAGATTATTGTCTTGGTTCGGGCCAAAGTACAAACAAGCAGAAGAGTTCGGTCTTCTTTAGTCCAAATTGTGGTGCATCTGTTAGGAGAGGTCTTAAGAGGACTTTGAATATTCATCGGGAAGCACTATCTAAGAGGTATCTTGGCCTACCGACGCCCGCAGGCAAGATTACAGAGCGGAAATTTGAGCATGTTGTGGAAAGCTCGCGGTGAAGGGTACAAGGGTGGTGTCAAAAGATGATATCCTTAGTGCGGGCTGTCCCACGGGGAGCTCTACGACATGGTGTGCTATCATTCACTACCAAAATGACGTACTATGCCGACGGCCCAGGCTGTCGGCATAGGCCAGTTTCCCGTCGGGATAGGCCTATCCCGACGGCCGCCGCGGCATAGGGCCGTCAGCAACATTTGCGTCGGCGTACCCCGGGAGGCCGTCGGCGTAGAAAGTCCATCGGCATAGATGCCTATGCCGACGGGTTTCGTACGGCCGTCGGCATAGATTCGCCGTCGGCAAAGTTCCAGGTCTGACGGTAGCTGACGGCGCCGTCGTCAAGTACGACCCAATCAAAAGGAGCCACATGGCACAGGTATGCCGACGGCTAGGCCGTCGGCATATGTTTGCATCTATGCCGACGACCTACCCGTCGGCATACGTACGTGCTAGAAAGCACCCAGAGTCTGGCACGTGTCCATGTGTGCCAACGGCCCAGCCGTCGGCATATCTATGTGTCAGGACGTCCCAGTGGGCGCCACATGTCGCCTATGCCGACGGTCTACCCATCGGCGTATGTGTAAAACTATGCCGATGGCTAGTCCGTCGGCATAGTTTTTGTCTGTTTTTTTTCTGTTCTCTGTTTGAATTCAATTCAAATACACAGCAGATATATATGATGAAATAGACATACACAGCACATATAGGTATCATCCTCACAACCAACAGCTCCACAATCACAACAACATAAGTATATGCTCACAACCAACACCACCACAATCACATCCTCACAACCAACACCACCAACAAACATAAGCATAATCAGAAACAACATAAGCATCTAAGGAAGCACACAAGTCATCTAAAGGATCATAAAAGACCACAAGTCTTCTAAAGCACACAAGTATATCATCACCACCACCGTCACCCACAGGCTTAAGCACCAGGACGTCCACCACCATCGCCAAGGTCGTCACCGCCAAGTCTGCCAAAGCCAGGTCGTCACTGCTAGCGGCAGCGCTACCGCCAGTACCGCCACCGTCACCGCCTCGGTGGATCGGAGTGACCGGGCTCCGTGACTCGGGAGTGATGCGAAGACTGGAACCACCACCAACGGATGATCCACCAGTTCCCTGGATGTTTCAAAACACATGTGCAGGGGATATATGATTGTGCTGAATAAACGGTAAGCGGTGGTTGAATAGTTTGGGGATATACTAACCACCATAGTCCCCAGGTGCTGTGCCAGAAACTCCTCGAAGGTAAGCCGCACTGCTTGTGGTCCAGCAGCTGGTGGTGGTGGTTCCATTCCAGGAACCGTGTCTGCCGCCATGCTCTCAAAAATGAGCTGCATGTTAATTAACAAAGCAAACACGAATGTCAGAAGAAATGAAAGTGCAAATATGGAAATGAAATGAAAGGGGCTAAACTAACCGTCATCATGCGAGTGCCGTGGTCCTGGATGACTGCAACTCTCTCGCTCCACGCCATGGTCTCCTGGCGTGTGTACTCCATGTAGGCCTACAATATGACATGATGGAACTCATTAAACATCTCAATGCGGAAAATAAAGTGAGCAATGAAGATAAGAGGGAAAATACTTACAGAGTGCCGCTCAGCTAGGAGGGAGTGTAACTGGGCACTGGTCATGGTCGTGCTCGTGCGCTGGCTCAGGCTCAGGCTCGGGTCGGTAGCTCGGAGCTGTGTGTAGGAGATAGAAGGAGTGACCACGGCATCCAGAACCGGCTGCCGACCATGAACCTTCGGCCCATGCCCACCATCACCCTATCTTCCAGAGTCGCCTTCATGGGGTCAGGTGTGTCAGAATGTAACCTAAGATACTCCTCCCTCTCCATGGTACGCTTCTCCCTCCGCGCGGACTTGCCATAGTACATGCCGCAGTACTTGGCCTCGCCAGGCTTGGGCTTCCTCCGCATATGGGCGATCTCTCACGCCTCCATGTGTGAGAGCGGCCGCTTCAGTTTCTCCTCTTGCATCACCAAACAGAGGTTAGTCATACATAAGAAAGTGACGGTAAATAGAAGAAGAAGAATGTTTAATGTACATAGATATACCTGAAGTGTCTTGTGGACAAAGTGGTTCCGGTTTCCCTGAGCATGTACTCCCTCATTCCCTCGGCTAGCCCTGTTTTTCATGCTCTTAGTCGCCCAGTCTCCATCCTGACCGAGCCATAGATCCACCAGTGCCGCCCATCCATCGTCTTTTCCATAACACCAATTTGGACACACCTATATAATGAAAGTATAATGGCATGTCAACACGAAACGATGAAATTAACCACAAACGTCGGAATGAAAAATCTATTATACTTACCATCAAGTACTCCTTCCTCTCCAAGGTACGCTTCTCCCTCCGTGCGTCTTCCATGGTCATCTTCACGCCAAGAGCGTCATGATAATTTTGCGAGATAGCCACCGAGCGCACCTTGTACTGCATCTGGCGGTCCTTCTTCCTCGCTTGGCGCAGCACGATCTCATCGGTAGTGGACTTGTGCTCCGGAAGAACTCGATAGTATTTCTACAATCATTCATGAAACCAGAATGGAAGAAGCCATGAGTTAAACCATTCGATGATAAACTACGAACGAAACTGAAGACTCATGCTTCTGAAGAGAACTCACCCAAAAATTTGTGATAACGGCCTTAGCATGCGTCTCATGGTCCGGATGGGGGGGGGGCGCTTCCCAGTGGTCCCAGCTCATGGCCAAAACCCGGCGCTCCGGCTGCCTGACTGGATCCAGACAGAACAGCCCCAGCCAGTGTGTCTTCAGCAAGATGGTGATGAGGCCGTTGGGAAGACGGGCCCCTTTAGGAATTATCCAGTTGCTGCAAAAGATATAAAGAATGAAAATATTAGCATGCACACAATCAAATGAATGAAAATATAAGCATGTGTACAAGCAAAATAATCAATGAGGCACTTCTGCTCCTCGATAGCTGGAAGCTGGGTAGGGAGCTTTGCATTACCACACAGCCACCCCTTCTTGTTGCCAACCCCCTCGCTGCCACCACCATCCTCCCCGCCACCACCATCCTCCTCGCCTGCCTCCTCCTCCTCCTCGTCCCCCTCCCCAACCTCCTCCTCCTTGTCCTCCTGAACCTCCTCGCAAACCTCCTCCTCCTCCTTGTCCTCCTGAACCTCCTCCTCCTCTGCAGAGGGTACGTCACTAGAGGAGGGCCTCGAAGACAACACCCCTAAGTTGATGAGGGAGCGCTATTTCTGGCCGCGACCCCCTCTAGTGGCTCTCCCCCCCACCCCGTCCCCCTCTAGGGGCTCTCCCCCCACCCCCTCCTCCTCTAGGGGCACCTCTCCCTCGACCTCCCTGTGAGGAGTCATCGTCAAGTAGTCGGGGGGGGGGGGGGGGGGATGAGTATGGGGTCAACCACTCCGACTAGCCTGGCCGATGACCTTGGCTAGGAAACCCGTGCCGTCGGCCTTCCCCTTGCCCATGTTCCGCGAACCTGCATTTGAAAAGAGAATAAACAATTAGTACACTAATAATGAAGAAAAAAACATAATAATAAGATATAAAAAACACATTAATAATAAGCATAAAAAGGCATGTTCCTAAACCATGGAAAAAAAGACATGAAACGTACATCTACTAGAACCCATACGAATCATCATTGTTGTAACCGATTCCTTGATCGGTCTCATCATCACTATCACGCATATCGTCTTCGTTGTCTGACGGAGGTGGAGGCTCTTCCTCGCCGTCAGCGTCTTCGTTTAACTTTTCTAGCATAAGTATGTCATTTTCATTAACAATGGTCTCACCATCATTCCATGCATCATCATCATTTAGATCCACATCGTCATCACCCAAGGCGTCAGCATCATCGTTTCTGACCACATCATCATCAGGTTGCTCTTGATAGAACACTCCTTCGTATGTCATGGGGTTAATGTTGTAGTAATCGTCTTCGTTAGGGTCCGGTAGCTTACCATGTGGCCACACCTTGAACACAACTTCCCAACCCTTTAGGTACTCTTTCTGGCATGGGTAAGGCAGATAATAAACTTGTGTGGCTCGGGTAGCCGCAATAAAGAGATCGGCTCTGGCATAGACGGTTGATGGTTTAAGTTCGACCAAACCAATGGAAGGCGTATGTCTCAGTCCCTCCTGCAGGTCGAACCATCGGCATTTGAACACAGAGAGACTTATGGTTTCACGCCCTTTGCTGAATGTAAGATCGTATATTTTTTGTACCTTTCCGTAGTAGTCTACTGAATTTTGACCGGGGGTGTACACTTTGGTATTTATAGTTTTGGGATCAGGCCGGCTGTTCTGGTGCTCCTCTGTATGGAAGTGATACCCATTCACATCATACTTTTTACATGTCATGACGGCAGGGTCAAAACCCATGGAAACCCATCTCAATTCGTCATCCATAGATATGTTCCGATCTTTTCCCTACAAGTTTAATTGAAATCACTGGGTGCATTAGTTTGGTTAACAAATAAATGTTGAACTAGGTATTTAATAGGGGAATGTGGAAAATTACTTTCTCCATGAACCAAGCAACAAAATTTTTACGTCCGGGGTTTCCATGCCAGAGAAGAGTAAGTGCCTCTGCCTTAGTAGGAGGAATCATTACCGTCCATTCCTCTTGAATGAATTCACTAAAAGAAGAAAAGCGGTGTTAGACCGGGACTAAGTGAACATAGAACATGATGTTGTGAAGACATAAAGGAATGGTGTAGTAGTATTACCTCATCCACACGTCCTCAACTTCCTTGATGTTGTGCAAGACATAGAACATGAGGTCCTCCCACTCTTGTTGTGGCATGTTATAAGGTTTCGAGCCCCCAGCCTTGCCACCTTACCCGCTGAATAGATGGAGCTTCGGTTGATACTTGGGCTCTTTTGTATTGTATCGAGGCACCTTATTATGTAGAGTGGGAACATGGTCTGGATAGTACGATGTCCTGGGGTCTGACACCTCCTCTAGGATAACTGCCTCAGCTATGGAAGCTTCAATCTTAGCTTCGTTTCCAGATTTTTGCCGGAGATGCTTGTTCAGTCTCTCAGGGCCGTACTGCCAACTATTCTGCACAGGCCCCCTCAACAATACCTCGTTCGCGAGGTGCAAAATGAGATGTGTCATCGGAGTAAAGAAGCCTGGCGGAAAGATCTTCTCTAGCTTGACTATCAACTCCGGTGCCTTCTTATGCAATTGCTAATTGACGTCTTTATTTACTTCTATAGCACAGAGCATGCGGAAGAAATGGCTTAACTCGGCAAGCACTCGCCAGACATGCTCGGGGACATAGCCTCGAACCATCACCGGCATTATCCGCTCAATCCATACATGGTAGTCATGACTCTTGAGACCGGTCACTTTGCCTGTTCAAAGATTGACTCCCTTACTTATATTCGATGCATAACCATCAGTGAACTTCAAAATGAGTTTGAGGCACATAAGTACTTTCTTCTTTTCTGGCGGTTTCAGGACGAAGTCAGCATCTGGCTTGAACTAGTTTCTTCAACTGCCTGCGGGAGGCATCATGTTTAGACGTGGTCTATCACAAATTCTCTGTTGATCGGCTCTAGCTTTAACGTTATCCTTCGTCCTATCAGGAATGTTGAGGATCATGCGGAAAAGGGACTCTATGACATTCTTTTCGGTGTGCATCACATCGATGTTGTAAGGAAGTTTGAGGTCCTTGAAATAGGGAAGCTTCGAGAAGGGGGTAATGTGAATCCAGTTGTGCGTCTCACCATATCCCTCGAATCCTTTGCCTTTGCCTTTGCCTTTAGGCTTGAGAGCTGATACGTCTCCATCGTATCTACTTTTCCAAACTCTTTTGCCCTTGTTTTGGACTCTAGTTTGCATGATTTGAATGGAACTAACCCGGACTGACACTGTTTTCAGCAGAATTGCCTTGGTGTTATTTTTGTGCAGAAATAAAAGTTCTCGGAATGACCTGAAACTTCACAAAGAATATTTTTGGAATAAATAAAAAATATTGGCCAAAGAATCAACCAAAGGGGACCCACCAGCTGTCCACAAGGGTGGAGGGTGCGCCACCCTGCCTTTTGGGTCCCCTGGACCTCCACCGACCTCAACTCTAACTCTGTATATTCACTTTCGGAGAGAAAAAAAATAAGAGATAAGGATTCATCGCGTTTTACGATACTAAGCCGCCGCCACCTCCTGTTCTTCATCGGGAGGGCAGATCTAGAGTCCGTTCGGGGCTCTGGAGAGGGGAAATCGTCGCCATCATCATCACCAACCTTCCTCCATCACCAATTTCATGATGCTCACCGCCGTGCGTGAGTAATTCCATCTTAGGCTTACTGGACGGTGATGGGTTGGATGAGATTTATCATGTAATCGAGTTAGTTTTGTTAGGGTTTGATCCCTAGTATCCACTATGTTCTAAGATTGATGTTGCTATGACATTGCTATGCTTAATGCTTGTCAATAGGGCCCGAGTGCCATGATTTTAGATATGAACCTATTATGTTTTCATGAATATATATGTGTTCTTGATCCTATCTTGCAAGTTGTAGACACCTATTACGTGTTTTGATCCGCATACCCCAAGGTGACAATAATTGGGATTCTTTCCGGTGATTACCGTAGTTTGAGGAGTTCATGTATTCACTAAGTGCTAATGCTTTGGTCCGGTTCTCTATTAAAACGAGGCCTTAATATCCCTTAGTTTCCATTAGGACCTCGCTGCCACGGGAGGGTAGGACAAAAGATGTCATGTAAGTTCTTTTCCATAAGCACGTATGACTATATTCGGAATACATGCCTACATTATATTGATGAATTGGAGCTAGTTCTGTGTCACCCGATGTTATAACTGTTGCATGATGAATGACGTCCGACATAATTATCCATCATTGATCCATTGCCTACGAGCTTTTCACATATTGATCTTTGCTATGTTACTTTGCCGTTGCCACTGGTACAATTACTACAAAACTGCTACTGTTACTTTTGCCACTGTTACCGTTACTTCCATGCAACTTTGCTACTAAATACTTTGCTGCAGATATTAAGTCTTTCAGGTGTGGTCGAATTGACAACTCAGCTGCTAATACTTGGGAATATTCTTTGGCTCCCCTTGTGTCGAATCAATAAATTTGGGTTGAATACTCTACCCTCGAAAACTGTTGCGATCCCCTATACTTGTGGGTAATCAAGACCTTTTTCTGGTGCTGTTGCCGGGGAGCATAGCTCTATTCTCTGAGTCACTTGGGATTTATATCTGTTGATCACTATGAGGAATTTGAAAGATACTAGAACCAAGATTTTTCCCTCTACTACGAGGGAAGGTAAGGAACTGCCATCTAGCTCTGCACTTGATTCACCTTCTATTTTGAGTAAGCTTGCGACACCTACACTTGCTATTGATTCTGATATGTTGCATGTTATTGAAGATGCTACTTCTACTATGAATTATGTTTATGATACTACTACTGTGCCACTGGGTGAATTACTCGATGAACATCTTGCTAGGGCTAGAACTATTGATTATGCCGAGGATGATGATTTTTCTGAAACTGAGGAAATTATTGAAACTGAAAACTTTGAAACACCTGATAAGTCTAGCTCTCCTAGATAAGAACTTCCTGTTATGCCTGAGGGTTACGTTATGGATGGAGAGGTAGCTAGGGACTTTCTTGCTTGTAAGGATAGGGATGATCTTAAGAAATTATTATGCAAGTGGAAAGAAAAATCTTTGAATGCTAGAATGCAATATGATCCTAAGTTTGCTACTTCACCTATCTATGTTACTGATAAGGATTATGAATTCTCTGTCGATCCTGAGTTAATTCCTTTGGTTGAATCTGATCCTTTCCATGGTTATGAATCTGAAACTGTTGTGGCACATCTTACTAAGTTAAATGATATAGAAACCCTATTTGCTAATGAGGAAAAAATTCGTTATTACTATATTGTTAAGTTGTTTCCTTTCTCGTTAAAGGGTGATGCTAAGTTATGGTTTAATTCTCTTGCTCCTGGTTGTGTGCATAGTCCCCAAGATATGATTTACTACTTCTCTGAAAAATATTTCCCTGCTCATAAGAAACAAGCTGCTTTAAAGGAAATATTTATTTTGTGCAAATTGAAGAAGAGAGTGTCCCACAAGCTTGGGGGAGGCTTCTCCAATTACTTAATGCTTTGCCTGATCATCCTCTCAAGAAAAATGAAATACTTGATATCTTTTATAATGGACTAACCGATGATTCTAGGGACCACCTAGATAGTTTTGCTGGTTGTGTTTTCAGGGAACGAACTATTGAGCAAGATGAATTGCTATTGAATAATATATTGAGTAATGATAATGATTGGACACTTCCCGAACCAACTCCTAAGCAACTCCAAAGAAAAGAGGTATTCTATTCCTCACTCCTAAAGATATGCAAGAGGCAAAGAAATCTATGAAAGAAAAGTATTAAAGGTGAAGATGTTAAGAATTTACCACCTATTGAAGAAATACATGGTCTTGATAACTCGACACAGGTAGTAGAGGTAAAATCTCTCTATAGATTTGATGAAGGTGATATTCCTTGTAATAACTCTACTAGTCAATGCTTGGATGAATTTGATAACTTTATTGTTAAACAAGAAAACTTCAATGCTTATGTTAGTAGACAATTGAAACGTAATGCTTACATGCTTGACTGCTTGGGTGACTATCTGAGTTGAACTGTTAGTGATCTGAAACTTATTAGTAAACATGCTTCCATGGTTAAGACTCAAGTAGAACAAGTACTTAATGCACCGGATGATTTGCTTAATGAGTTGAATAGTAAGAACAATGATAATGCTGTTAGGGTTATGACTAGAGGTGGTAAAATGAGTCAAGAACCTTTGTATCCTGAGTGCCATCCTAAGAGAGCTGAGCAAGATTCTCAGAGAATTAATACTGATGCACCTAGTCCTAGTAATAAAAAGAAAAAGAAAACTGATAGGACTTTGCATGCTTCTAGTGAACCTGTTATAGACACACCTGAGAACCCAAATGATATTTCTATTTCTAATGCTGAGACACAATCTGGTGATGAACATGAACCTAGTGATAATGTTGATGATGATGTTCGTGTTGATGCTCAACCTAGTAATGATAATGATGTGGAGATTGACCCTGCTGTTGATCTTGATAACCCACAATTTAAGAATAAAAGATATGATAAGATGGACTTCGTTGCTAGGAAGTATGGTAAAGAAAGAGAACCATGGGTTCAGAAACCAATGGCCTTTCCTCCTAAGCCATCCAAGAAAAAGGATGATGAGGATTTTGAGCGCTTTGTTGAAATGCTTACACCTGTCTTTTTGCGTATGCGTTTGACTGATATTCCGAAAATGTCTCCTTATGCGAAGTATATGAAAGATATTGTTACAAATAAAAGAAAGATACCGGAAGCTAAAATTTCCACCATGCTTGCTAACTACACTTTTAAGGGTGGAATTCCAAAGAAACTAGGAGATCGTGGAATACCAACTATACCATGCTCCATTAAAAGAAACTATGTTAAAACTGCTTTATGTGATCTTGGAGCCGGTGTTAGTGTTATGTCTTTCTCTTTATATCGTAGACTTGAATTGAATATGTTGACACCTACTAAAGTCTCTTTGCAAATGGCTGATAAATCAACTACTATACCCATCGGTATTTGTGAGGATGTGCCTGCTGTGGTTGCAAACGTTACTATCTTAACGGACTTTATTATTCTTGGTATTCCCGAGGACGACAGTATGTCGATCATCCTTGGTAGACCTTTTTTGAATACTGCAGGGGCTGTTATTGATTGCAACAAGGGCAATGTCACTTTTCATGTTAATAGTAATGAGCACACGGTACACTTTCCGAAGAAACAACCTCAAGTCCATAGTATCAATTCTATTGGAAATTTTTCAAATATTACTATTGGAGGTTTTGAATTCCCTCTCCCTACTGTCAAAAAGAAATATGATATTCTTATTATTGGGGACATGCATATCCCCGTTGAGGTAACCTAGTGTTATTCGAAAATTCTCCGGTTTCATGTTATTCGAAAGAAGTTTGTTAATATGACGTGATCAACCTTGTTAATGGATTCCTTTTGATGAGCATGAGATGGATGAATTTAGAAAGCACAACTTTCTGTACCTACTTTTTATTTTCTGTTATTTAGAATAAATAAAGCAAAAATAGTGTTATCCGTCTGTTTTCTGAATTATCCGTGCAATAAAAAATGTCCCAAAAATAAAAGTTCTCCAGATGCCCTAAAAATTTAGTATGATTTTTTATAGAATATTTTAGAATTTATGGCACTGAGATTGCACCAGGGGGCTACACCAGTGGACCACAAGGGTGGAGGGCGCGCCCTACCCCCCTGGGCGCACCCCCTGCCTTGTGGGTCTCACATGGGTCCCCCTCACTTATTCCAGCACCCATCCACTTCGTCATCCTCCAGAAAAAATCATCCCATTGCTCAAACCCGTGTTCTAGCTCATCTTGCTGCCATTTTCGATCTCCTTGTGCAAAGCTCCATTTGCAAAACTGTGTTGGGGGATTGTTCTTCGGTATGTGACTCCTCCAATGCTTCAATTAGTTTTTGTTTTAGTGCTTTATATATTGCAAATTTTTGCTGCTGTGGTGACGTTGTTCTTGAGCTTGCATGTCAAATTTATATGGTCCATGGTAGTTTTGATGCATGATATAGCCTCTAGACACTTGTAGGAGTAGCTGCTATCAATTTTGTTGAGTTTGGTTCACTTTTATTTTAAGTCACTAAAAATTTCAGAAATTTTCAGAAAAGAAACGATGAAGAGATGGTTGAGAGGCTCTTCGAGTCGGGGCTCTAAAGAAAATGAGAATGTGGAGAAGAAGAAGCCCAAGTACAACCTTCCTCGCACCGCGGAGGTTCAGCCGTGTGAATGGCCAAGTGATGCATTCTTGGGGGCCGCCAGAATTTATGATGATTTTTATTATTTGGCGGAGAATGCAGGCATCATCGAGTTCCTCCAAGATAAGTGTGATCAATACCTCCTACTCACTAATACCTTCATGCAAAATTTTCACTTTCATGCTGGAAAATCACCACCTACGGTAGAATTTTATTTATATGATGAGCATAAGGAGATGACGCTTTATGACTTTTGTGAGGTTTGCAAATTACCTTTTGAGAGCAGTGTCAATGAACCACGTCCTGGAGATATGGAAGATTTTATTGATGAAGTTACCATAGGGGAAGGGAGAAAGGTGTCGGAAGCGAGAGTGGCTAGTTTACATTTTCCTGTTTTGCGCTACTATTCATTATTTGCTGGGAGATGTTTAATTGGTCGCGGGGAGAGTGGAGGCCTTAGTGCTCCTGACCTTGCTATTTTGCGCCATGCTTTACTTCGTGATAGAACTTTTAGTTTGGGCGCTATGGTTGCTCGACGGTTTAGTTTAAACCATTCGAGGGGTCCTATATTTGGAGGTATCTATGCCTCCCGCCTTGCTAAGCGCTTCGAGATACCCATTAGGCACGATGAGAAAGAGGAGATGCTACTACCCACTTTATATTTAGACTATAACAGTATGGTAGCACATGATTTTATTTGCGATGACAAGCACAAGAGACTCATCTATAACCTGGTATTCAGCCAGAAAACTTGTCAGATTATTACTTTGCCTGCACCTTCTTTGTTCAATATTCATTCAGGCATGTACCTCATTCTGCCCAAGGACATTTATGCATACTGGGAGAGGACGTGATCCCCAATTCCTAACCCAGAACCATCACTTGATCCGTATGAGGAGTCTATTTATCAGTGTGAGCCACAGGAGCTCGCTAACCAGTGGAACCCTCAGGATCCTCCTCAGTACCAAGGAGAGGACTACTTTGATCCATGGGCATAGACCAACTTAGGCCAAAAGCCTAAGCTTGGGGGAGTACGTATTTCTCACCGACATTACATTCATGTTCACACACTCATTCCAGTTGTCGGTGTTCATACTTTTTCATTGTACTATCCATGTTAGTTTATTTCTTTTTTCTCGCTTTCTTCTCGTGTGTTTGAAAAACTTTAAAATTCAAAAAAAAATTAGTTGTAGTTTCTTTTTAGTTCACTTTTCATGTTTATTTAGTAGTACTATTAAAAGAAAACCCAAAAAGATTTCCTGTTCTTCTTTTGCTTGTTGGGAGCTTTCCCATGTAAATAGTTTTTCTCATCCTTGTTTTACTTTCCTCAGAAAAAGAAAAACTAAAAACACATTTCAGTGTGTTTCTTTGAAATTCTTTTTCCTTTCTTTGGGTCGAGAGGAGAAGACCACGATGAAAATGATGAGTGGCTCTCATATGCTTTATTGTTGATCTAACAAGAGCCCATATTATCTTGTCTTCTCCTTTGAATAAATGTTTGCAGATTCCAGCTTAGTCCAATGCATGTGCACTATTAATATTATCCACACGGTTCGGTCGTGCAAGTGAAAGGCAATAATGACGATATTTGATGAAATGGCTGAGATGAGGAAAAGCTTGTATGAACTCGACCTATTTTTGTTTTTGTAAATATGATTAGTTCATCGTTCTTGATTCAGCTCATTATGAATGAAACATGTTTGCAATGACAATTAGAGATTATAGTTACTCATGCCATGCTTAATTAGCTAGGAATTTATAATGGTTTACCTTGCGTGCCAACATGTTTTTAAAATGGTTGTGATATAGTTTGATAGGATGGTATCCTCCTTTGAATGATTCGATTGGCTTGACTTGGCACATGTTCACGCATGTAGTTGAAACAAAATCAACATAGCCCCCACGATATTTATGTTCCTGGTGATTTATATCCTACTCATGCTTGCACTCAATGTTGGTTAATCTTAACACATGTTTATCACTGTTGTCGCTCTCTAGTTTGTCGCTCCTCAATCTTTTGCTAGCCTTCACTTGTACTAAGCGGGAATACTGCTTGTGCATCCACTTCCAAAAACCCAAAGTTGTTACATATGAGTCCACCATACCCACCTATATGCGGTATTTACCAGCCTTCAAATGATAATATGATTTGTATGCCCGAATCGCTCATGTAGTGACTGGGGGCTGTCAGTATCTTCCATGCTAGGTGGGTTATTCTCAAGTTGAGTGTTGATTCACTTATCATTCACGAGAAAGTGACTGGTATTCGGGATGCCCAGTCCCATGCTCAAATCAAATCAAAATATAATTTCAAACAAAACTCCCCCAGGACTGTTGTTTGTATGGACGGTACCCGTTGTTTCGGACCAGCCGTGGAGTGTGCTTGTTGGTTGAGGGGGAGTAAAAACTTTACCATTCTGTTTGGGAACCGCCTATAATGTATGTAGCATGGAAGATACCGACATCTCTTGGTTGTTATGTTGACAATGAAAGCATACCGCTCAAATGTATATTCATCTCTGTTTTAAAAGCTCAAGCTCTGGCACCTCTGCAAATTCCTGCTTCCCTCTGCGAAGGGCCTATCTATTTACTTTTATGTTGAGTCATCATTCTCTTATGAAAAGCACAAGTTAGAGAGCACCACTTTCATTTGTATGCGTTGTTGTTAATTGATATTGAGTATGACTGGATCTCTTTCACCATGAATTACAATGTCTAGTCAATCCTGGATCTTCAGGGGTGCTCTGCATTTATGTTTTGCGGTCTCAGAAAGGGCTAGCGAGATACCATTTTGTTATATCATATCATGATTGTTTTGAAAAAGTGTTGTCATCCGAGATTCATTATTATTGCTCTCTAGTTGATTATGCCATTGATATGAGTAAATGTGAGACCTAAATGTTATTGTGAATATGGTTAGTTCATAATCTTTGCTGAAAACCTGAATGCTGGCTATACATATTTGCAATAACAAGATCAAACAGAGTATGTAAAAGTTTTTCTTTATCACTTTCAGTTTGTCAACGGAATTGCTTGAGGACAAGGAATGGGTTAAGCTTGGGGGAGTTGATACGTCTCCATCGTATCTACTTTTCCAAACTCTTTTGCCCTTGTTTTGGACTCTAGTTTGCATGATTTCAACGGAACTAACCCAGACTGACGCTGTTTTTAGCAGAATTTCCTTGGTGTTATTTTTGTGCAGAAATAAAAGTTCTCGGAATGACCTAAAACTTCACGGAGAATATTTTTAAAATAAATAAAAAATATTGGCGAAAGAATCAACCAGAGGGGACCCACCAGCTGTCCACAAGGGTGGAGGGCGGCCCCCCTAGGGGGCGCCCCGTGCCTTATGGGTCCCCTGGACCTCCACCGACCTCAACTCCAACTCTATATATTCACTTTCGGGGAGAAAAAAATAAGAGAGAAGGATTCATCGCATTTTACGATACGGTGCCGCCGCCACCTCCTGTTCTTCATCGGGAGGGCAGATCTGGAGTCCGTTCGGGGCTCCGCAGAGGGGAAATTGTCGCCATCATCATCACCAACCTTCCTCCATAACCATTTTCATGATGGTCACCGCCGTGCGTGAGTAATTCCATCGTAGGCTGGCTGGACGGGGATGGGTTGGATGAGATTTATCATGTAATCGAGTTAGTTTTGTTAGGGTTTGATCCCTAGTATCCACTATGTTCTAAGATTGATGTTGCTATGACTTTGCTATGCTTAATGCTTGTCACTAGGGCCCGAGTGCCATGATTTCAGATCTGAACCTATTATGTTTTCATGAATATATATTTGTTCTTGATCCTATCTTGCAAGTTGTAGACACCTATTACGTGTTTTGATCCGCATACCCCAAGGTGACAATAATTGGCATTCTTTCTGGTGAATACCATAGTTTCAGGAGTTCATGTATTCACTAAGTGCTAATGCTTTGGTCCGGTTCTCTATTAAAATGAGGCCTTAATATCCATTAGTTTCCATTAGGACCCCGTTTCCACAGGAGGGTAGGATAAAAGATGTCATGCAAGTTCTTTTCCATTAGCACGTATGACTATATTCGGAATACATGCCTGCATTATATTTATGAATTAGAGCTAGTTCTGTATCACCCTAGGTTATAACTGTTGCATGATGAATGCCATCCGACATAATTATCCATCATTGATCCATTGCCTACGAGCTTTTCACATATTGATCTTTGCTACGTTACTTTGCCGTTGCCACTGTTACAATTACCACAAAACTGCTACTGTTACTTTTGCCACTGTTACCGTTACATCCATACTACTTTGCTACAAAATACTTTGCTGCATATATTAAGTCTTTCAGGTGTGGTTGAATTGACAACTCAGCTGCTAGTACTTGGGAATATTCTTTGGCTCCCCTTGTGTCGAATCAATAAATTTGGGTTGAATACTCTACCCTCGAAAACTGTTGCGATCCCCTATACTTGTGAGTTATCAAGAGCTTTTAGCTGAGCAAGAACATCTGCCCCCAAAAATGTTGGAATCTCATTTACTTTATGGACAACCCGACCTTTCATGAAGTTCTTCTTGTCTTCCCTGTCTGGATGGTCTGGAGGGAGGAACTATCGATGCAGGTCAAAGGCTACATACTGGCCACTCTTATTCAGCCAAATCAAACGCACAGCCTGCATGCACACTAGGCATCGCATCTTCCCACTTGTACACCATCCGCAAAATAGGGCATAGTCGGGAAAGTCATGCATGCAATAGTGCAACCAAACTTTCATCAAGAAATTTCTCTGTAGATCCCGGTCGCATGTCAACCTCGGAAAGTACCAAGAATGGTGCAAATCATCCACTAGCGGCTGCATAAACACACCCAATTGCTTCCTCGGCTATTCAGGCCCCGGAATGATGAGCGACAAGAACATGGTCTTGCATTGCATTAGGGCACCGAGAGGGAGATTGAGTGGAATTACAAACATGGGCCAGCAGTTGTATGGATTGGACGACATACCATATGGATTGAACCCATCACCTGATATGGCAATTCTGACATTCCCAACGTCGGCTGCTTCTACGGGGTATTATTCATCGAACGACTTCCATGCTTCGCCTTTCGATGGATGTACGATTTTATTTGGATGGTACCTTATACCTTCCTTGTGCCACTTCATCATTTTGGCAGACTCCTCCATGATGAAAAGGCGCTGCAGTCTTTCTATGAAATGGAGATACCAAAGAACCTTTGCGGGGATGGCTAGCTGCCTTTTCTCACCATCCTCACCGACCACCTCAAGGTACCGAGATGAACCACACTCCCTATAGTACTTGTCATTCGCATACTCGTGCCTAAACAAAAGGCAATTCTTCGGACAAACATGTATTTTCTCATAATCCATAGAGAGTGCCTTCATGATTTTCTTTGTAGCGTACATGCTTTTTGGTAGTTCATGACCCTCAGGGAGGCTGTTAGCCCATACTCCCAGGAATGCTTCGAAGCATTTCTGGCTACAGCCGTACTCAGCCTTGACTGCAATCAGTTGTGATATGGCATCCAGCTGAGATATTTTGGCATCTGGATAAAGAGGTTTCTTCGACGAGGCCAAGACCTCCAAGAAGTCCTTTTCGTTTGCCTCCGGCTCCTCCGGTTCATTCTCTGAAGGTGTCGCATGTGCCGTTTCTGTTGCAATGACATCATCTAGCATGTCTCTGACCCCGTCGTCTACATAACCATCGATGCGTTGTCGCATCACCTCCTCTCTACCATGGTCCCGCTCGGCTAAGTTTATCAGCGACATGTCAGAGGTTGGCATATATCCGTGCGTGCGAAGGTGGTCAGGTTTGTCCTTCTGATTTCTTCGGTGACGTCTCGCACATTTCGCACACGGGCATTGTGGGATAATTCTCATTGGACTACGGAATATCTCCTTCAAATACACATCGGTTTTGGTGATCCACTCTGATGTTACTCGATTCCGACAGTTAAACCACTGTACATCCACCGATTATCTGCCATCCTCTGCTTTATTGGGTGCCACACAACAAAATTAAGGATTCATTTAAATTAATCACGTCAAATTTTTTTTTCTACCGCGTTGACGGCATTGAAACCACCTACATCTCTAATAGGTAAAGATTGGTCCTAATCCCACCCGAGGATGTGTAGATTGAGTACGTTCTTCATGCTCTACCCCTTCCGAGACAAAATTTTGGCAGCACCTCCCCGTTGTTCTCCAGTTACACATCTTGGCTAATAGACGAGAGAATGTGTTCCAGAGAACAACGGGGAGCATCGCCGAAATCCTGTCTTGGAACGGGGTACAGCATGGACAACGTACCCAATCTAAACATCCTCGGGCTGTCCATGGAAAACGCTGGACAATCCGAAAGAGCTGCGGTGATAAGTATGCAATTGAATGCATATTTATCGATGCAACCCTTTAGGACGGGAGATGCCTAGGTTACGCGACTTGATGTGAGAATGAAATCTAGTGACATGATTCATAGCTCACCCTTGGCTGTAGAGGAAGTAATCGAACAGCGGAGGGACGATCGGGGACTAATAACTCCTACGGCGATCACTCCACCGATATGGAACACCACAAAACCTGCAAATTGCACCGCGACAAAAATTTAGAACATCACAACTCATAGAGCATATTTAAAACATCTAAACATGCATTCATTTATTTTTGCATCATGTAGGCAAAAAAACTAACAATATTAACAATATATTCATCATCATCGTCTAACAATCCTCGATGCATAAAAAAATCAACATCTATCATCATCTAACAATCATCATCATCTATCATCTGTCATCATCATCTAAAAATCATCGAAGCATAAAAAAATCATCATTATCTATCATCATGTTATCCATAGCAACACCTAAATTCTAATCCATTGCAACACCTAAATTCTAAATCCATAGCAATACATGATGCATCCATCTAATTACATATCTATCATCATACATTTGTATTTCTTGCATTCTTGTTATTTTTTTTTGCATTTCTTCAATTTCTTGCATTTCTCACATTTCTTGCATCTAAATCCATAGCAATCCATAATGCATCCATCCATCTAACTACATAACTATGAACAACAACTAAATTAAAAAAAAGAAAACCTATTGATACAGAGAGGGAGCTCACCATGGGGGAGGGCCGGCGCGAGGGATGGCTGGTTCGGGCGGTGGACGGTCGGCGCAGCGACGGCCTGGTGCTGGGGAGGGCCGGCCGCGCACGGGGTGGGGTAAGGGCCGCCGGAGCCACGGCCAGAGGCGGGGTAGATGTGGCCGGGGCGGGGTCGTGGGAGGTCAGGGCGGGGACGAGGAGGCCGCGGAGACTGGTGGCCGAGATGGGGCGGCGGTGTGGCTTGCCGGGGTGGCGGCGCCCCGGAGCCACGAAAGGGTCGAGGGAGGTCGGGGCGGGCTATGAGAGCGGCGGCCTGGATGGAGACGGCGGTGGGGCGTGTCGGTGCGGGGGGGAGGGGAGGGGGGAGACACGGTGCGGAGTCGGGGAGAAGTGGAGTAGAATGAGTGGTGCGGGGACGAACCGCTGCGGAAAAGGTGTTTCTATGCCGACGGCTTAGCATGCCACGTGTCAATCTATGCCGCGGCTTTTTGTTTTTATTACGCATACATAGATATACATGTGTGTGAGTGTTTCCCCATCTACATAGATACTTTTCTAATGGAGAAAGTTTCCCCCCTCCGTGAGACGGCGGCAGCGACATCCATTTCGGGGGGTCACACCCCAGAGCCGCTTGCCGGGTGCTTGCACCTGCCACCGCGCTTCCACACACGTGGGAGGGCGCACCGCAAGACCTGGTGGCATAGCTACCCCCCAAGTACCCCATCATGTCTAACCCTGAGATAGTAGACCGGTGGATCTAGCACTTTCATGAACCCTATAGCTATACCCCGAAGCCCCATTGACCAGGTGATCTAGCCCTTTGACTATCACCGGATGGGCTTTGACCAGTGGACGCTTCCACCTGGTTGCGTTAGGTCAGCCCATAGGAACACCCCCGAACACGGTCTGGACCCAACCCACTACTAGATTCCCTCCGGTTCTACCCGACGTGCATGATTCCCCCCTCCAAGTCACGGCGGTAGTGCCGTCCGTGGAGGTGGGCCACACCCCGGAGCCCCAAGATGGCCATCTACGCATGCCACATCACTTTCACACATGTATGAGGACTCGTGCGATGTTTCTGTCGCATAGCTACACCCCGAAGCCCCATTGACCAGGAGATCTAGCCCTTTGACTATCGCCCGATGGGCTTTGACCATTGGACGCTTCCACTTGGTTGAGTAAGGTTAGCCCACAGGAACACCCCCGAACATGGTCTTGACCCAACACACCACTAGATTCCCTCCAGTTATACCCGACGCGCATGATTCCCCCCTCCATGTCACGGCGGCAGCGACGTCGATGAGAGGGTCACACCCCCGAGCCGCGTGCCGGGTGCTTGCACCTGCCACCATGCTTCCACATGCATAAGATGGCCCAGCACAAGACCTGGGGGCACAGCTACCCCCCCCCATGTACCCCGTCCCGTCGAACCCTCACACAATCGACCGGCGGATCTAGACCTTTGACTTTTGTCAGACGGGGTTTGATCGATGGACCTTTTCACCGAGTTGTCATAGCCCAGCCCATAGCTACACCCCCGAACACGGTCCAGGCCAAACACACCACAAGATTCCCTCCGGGTCGGCCCGACGTGGCCGTCTCCCTCCTCCCAGAGACGGTGGCAGCGACATTCGTAAGGCGGGTCACACGCCGGAGCCGCGTGTCGGGTGCTTGCAACTACCACCACACTTCCACACGCGTAAGACGGCCCACCGCAAGACCTGGTGGCATAGCTACCCCCCATGTACCCCATCCCGTCTAACCCTCACATAGTCAACCGACAGATCTAGGCCTTTGACTTTCGTCGGACGTGGTTTGACTGATGGATCGTTTCACCGGGTTGTCATAGCCCAGCCTATTGCTACAACCCCGAACACGGTCCGGGCCCAACCAACGGCAAGATTCCCTCCATGTCGGCCCCACGAGGCCGTTTGCCCCCTCCGTGTGACGGCGGCAGCGACGTCCGTGAGGGGGGTCACTCCCCGGAGCCGTGTGCCGGGTGCTTGCACCTGACATCATGCGTGTAAGACAGCCCACCGCAAGACCTGGCGGCATAGCTACCCCACCAAGTACGCCGTCCCGTCTAACCCTCACAGAGTGGAACAGCGGATCTACGCCTTTGACTTTCATCGGACGGGGTTTGACTGATGGACCGTTTTAACGGGTTGTCATAGCCCAGCCCATAGCTACACCCCCGAACACTGTCTGGGCCAGACCCAATGCAAGATTCCCTCCGTGTCGGGCCGACATGGCTGTTTCTGCCCTCCGTGAGACGGTGGCAGCGATGTCCATGAGGGGGGTCACACCACGGAGCCGCGTGGCGGGTGCTTGTACCTGCCACCACGCTTCCACACGCATAAGACGGCGCACCCCAAGACCTGGCGGCATAGCTACCCCCCCCATCCCAGTACCCCATCCCGTCTAACCCTCACATAGTCGACCGGCGGATCTAGGCCTTTGATTCTCGTCGGACATGGTTTGATTTATGGACCTTTTCACCGGGTTGTCATAGCCAAGCCCAAAGCAACACCCCCGAACACGGTCCGGGCCCAACCCAACGCAAGATTCTCTCCGTGTCGGCCCGACGTGGCCGTTTGCCCCCTCCGTAAGATGGCGGCAGCGACATCCGTGAGTGGGGTCTCACCCCGGATCCGCGTGCTGGGTGCTTCCAGCTGCCACCACGCTTCCACATGCGTAAGACGACCCACAGCAAGACCTGGCGGCATAGCTACATCCCCCCCCAAGTACCCCATCCCGTCTAACCCCCACACAGTCGACCGATGGATCTAGGCCTTTGACTTTCGTCGGACAGGGTTTGACCGATGGACGTTTTCACTGGGTTGTCAAAGCCCAGCCCATAGCTACACCGCCGAACACGGTCCGGGCTCAACCCACCGCAAGATTCCCTCCGTGTCAGCCCGACGTGGCCATTTCCCCCTCCATGAGACGGCGGCAGCGACGTTCGTGAGTGGGGTCACACCCCGGAGCCGCGAGCCGGGTGCTTGCACCTGCCACCACGCTTCCACATGTGTTTGACGGCCCACTATAAGACCTGCGGCATAGCTACCCCCCCCCCCAAGTAATCCGTCCCAGCTAACCCTCACACAGTCGACAGGCGGATCTAGGCCTTTGAGTTTCGCCGAACGGGGTTTGACCGATGGAACTTTTCACCGGGTTGTCATAGCCCAGCCCATAGCTACACTCCCGAACACGGTACGGGCCCAACCCACCACAAGATTCCCTCGTGTCGGCCCGACATGGCGGTTTGCCCCCTCCCTGAGACGGCGGCAGCAACGTCCGGGAGGGGGGTCACACCACGGAGCCGCGTGCCAGGTGCTAGCACCTTCCACCACGCTTCCACATGCTTAAGATGGCCCACCGCAATACATGGCGGCATAGCTACCCCCCCACCCAAGTACCCCATCCCGTCTAACCCTCACACGGTCGACCGGCGGATCTAGGCCTTTGATTTTCGCTGGATGGGGTTTGACCGATGGACCTTTTCACCGGGTTGTCACAGCCCAGCACATAGCTACACCCTCGAACACGGTCCGGCCCCAACCCACCACAAAATTCCCTCCGTGTCGGCCCGACGTGACCGTTTTCCCCTTCCATGAGACGGCGCCAGCGATGTTCGTGAGGGGGGTCTCACGCGGGAGCCGTGTGCCGGGTGCTTCCACCTGCCACCATAGTTCCACGCGCGTAAGACGGCCCACCGCAAGGCCTAGCGACATCGCTACCACCCCCCCCCCCCAAGTACCCCATCCCGTCTAACCCCCACACAGTCGACCGGTGGATCAAGTCCATTGACTTTCGTCGGATGGGGTTTAATCGATTGACCTTTCTACTGGGTTGTCATAGCCCAGCCCATAGCTACACCCCCGAACACGGTCCGGGCCCAACCCACCGCAAGATTCCCTCCATGTCGGCCCGACGTGGCCATTTCCCCCCTCCGTGAGACGGCGACAGCGACGTCCGTGAGGAAGGTCACACCTCGGAGCCGCATGTCGGGTGCTTGCACCTACCAGCACGCTTCCACCTGTGTAAGACGGCCCACCGCAAGAACTGGCGGTATAGCTACCCCCCGAAGTACCCCGCCCCGTTTAACCCTCACACTGTCGAAGCCGGATCTAAGCCTTTGACTTTCGTTGGACGGGGTTTGACTGATGGACCTTTTCATCGGGTTGTCATAGCCCAGCCCACAGCTACGCCACCGAACATGGTCCGGGCCCAACCAAACGCAAGATTCCCTCCGTGTATGCCTGGCGTGGCCATTTCCCCCCTCCGTAACACGGCGGCAATGACGTCCGTGAGGGGGGTCACACCCCGAAGCCGCGTGTCGGGTGCTTGCACCTGCCACCACGCTTCCACACGCGTAAGACGGCCCACCGCAAGACCTGGCGGCATGGCTACCTCCCCCATCTCAAGTACCCCGTCCCGTCTAACCCTCACATAGTCGACCGACGGATCTAGGCCTTTGACTTCCGCCTGACGGGGTTTGACAGATGGACCTTTTCACCGGGTAGTCATAGCCCAGCCCATAGCTATACCCTCGAACACGGTCCGGGGCCAACCCATCGCAAGATTCCCTCCGTGTCGGCCCCATGTGGCCGTTTGCCCCGTCCTTGAGAGGGCGGCAGCGATGTTCGTGAGGGGGGTGTGACCCCGGAGCCGCGTGCCGGGTGCTTCCACCTGCCACCGCGCGTCCACACGCGTAAGACGGCCCACGGCAAGACCTGGCGGCATAGCTACCCCGCCCCCCAAGTACCCTGTCCCGTCTAACCCCCACACAGTCAATCGACGGATCTATGCCTTTGACTTTCGTCGGACGGGGTTTGACCAATGGATCTTTTGACCGGGTTGTCATAGCACAGCCCATAGCTACATCCCCAAACACGGTCCGGGCCCAACCTAACGCAAGATTCCCTCCGTGTCGGCCCGACGTGTCCGTTTCCCCCCTCTGTGAGACGGCGGCAGCGACATCCGTGAGGGGGGTCACACCCCGGAGCCGCATGTCGGGTGCTTGCACCTACCTGCACGGTTCCACATGCGTAAGACGGCCCACCGCAAGACCTGGCGGCACAGCTATGTAGGAGATATGCCCTAGAGGCAATAATAAATGTTATTGATTATCTCCCTGTTCATAATTAGGTTTATGTTCCATGCTATAACTGCTATGGTTCTCGATTCTGCAAATAAAACGAGGCTCGGAGGAAGACTCATATGCATGTGTGGAATAATAAACGATAAAATGTATTCCTAGTCAAGCCTCTATGACTGGCTCAAGTATTGCATGATGATCCTGTTTTCCTGATCATGGGCATGACTATGCCAGCAATTTTGAGGGCACAATGTTAGCAGAACATTTGTGTTGAATCGACCCGATTGATGTTATGCTATGAGATTCTTTCGTCACAAGTTAATGGTTAATAACACAGAGATGGTTAATGTTTGCATGATTCCTTAGACCATGAGAGTATCGAGTTTCTTCATGCTTGCTTCATGAACTTTGGGGTTTGTTAAACGTCATCCGTAAATGGGTGGCTATTACGGCGGCTTACGGGTTCATGGAAAAGTGTGTCAAGTAACTTGATAGCTCAAGATTGGGATTTGCTCCTCCGGCGATGGAGAGATATCTCTGGGCCCTCTCGGTGTTATGGTAACCATCATCGTCTGGCCAGACACTTTGTGATTTGATCACGGGGATGCCGGAACATGGTAACGAGAAAAGAGAACAATACCGGTAACGAGGTAACTAGCATAGTGGACAAGTGTTGATCCACGGGAATGCCAACATGTCTCACCTCGGGTATTTGTAACATATCACGAAGCAACAGGAATAGCACACGGCAACTGGAGGTTCACTCGAATATTCATTCGTGTGGGTATAGGGGTCAATATGGGTGTCCACGGCTCCGATGTTGATCTTTGATCGGAAGGGGTTCCGTGTCATGTCTATACTTCACCGAACCTATAGGGTCACACGCTTAAGGGTCATCTATCTGCTGAATACTAGACAGGGAGTCTGAGAGAAAATCACCGAAAAAGTTTCGGACACCGAAAAGTTTCGGACAGCGGAAAAGTTCCGCAGAGAGAGGTCACCGGATGAGTTCCGGTGAAACTGAAAAGTTGTTTCAGGGGATACCATTAAGTCAAAATGGTTTCGGCACATGCCTGATAATTCTTGGAGGATACCAGAATCATTCTGGAAACTTCTAGGAATTTTCTGGAAGAAAAACCGGAAATGTTCCGGGGCTGCCGGAACCGCTTCAGATGCTTTTCGCAGATGAAATCACTAAACTGGAATTGTTCCAGAACGCATTGAAAATTATTTTAGTGGGTACTGGAAATGTTCTAAGCCCACATAAATATTTTCAGTTCGAACGGACGCTGAAAAATGTCGTCGTGAATAGTGAAAGTGCTTTTTGGGAATTTTATGGAAAGCACCTTTTTGGAAATTCCAAAAGGGCCTTCTAGAAGGGGAAGGAGGGCATGGCACCTCATGGGGGGGGGTCCCCCCCCAAGGGTGGCTGGCCAAGGAGGTGGAGCACCATGGTGCTCCACATGGCACTCCCATATGGCATATTCCCTTTTGGAAAGGGATATTCCAAGGGCACTTTGGGGTTTTTGTGTGACAATTTTACCCCTTGGCTAGCCTATATATAGGAGTGATCTTGGCAGCCATTTACCCATCCTTAGCTCTCACACAAGCCATGCATGATCTGGCATTCTCTCTCCCTCCCAGCGAAATAGTTTCGTAGAGCCGAAAGGCTGTCTGGGTTCCGGTGGGAACTAGTTCTGGACGGCGAAGCCCTGCCGGATAGATGACACCGTATGTGTGCAACTCTGTAGAGAGGTCGTAGTTTCGATCTTAGTGCCCGAGGGGCTGTTTGAGAGTGCCTCCCGAAGGGCTGTCCAAGTGACGGTCCGAGTTCTGTGAGTCCTCCCGAAGGGCTGTCCGAGTGACCGTTTGAGTTTTGAAGGTCCTCCCGAAGGGCTGTCCGCGACATCGTCTGGGGGACTGTTCGACAGCCTCCCGGAGGGCTGTCCGAAGGGAAGACGAGGGTATACATCCTCGCGGTTGGGAGGTTGTAAATCCTAGCTGCGGGGATCTGCACCGCCGATCGTCATCGACTCTACTTCCGCTGCGCTTCGAGTCGGTAACGAAATGATCAAACCTTGTATGCAGTCTCCATAGTGGTCCTGGGCTGGTGCGTAGGTCGGAAATATTTTTGTTTTCTGCTGCGTTACCCTACAGTGGCATCAAGAGCCGTGCTATGCGTAGATGCAGGTTGCGATCTAGAATACATAGTGATGTATGGGTGTTGCACAATATAATTAGGTAGTAGATGAGTTCTATTACTGAAAATTATTTGTGCGGGTAGCAGATGAAATCTGTTACCCGATATTCTTGTTGCTTCCCTGGAATTTGCATATTTCTGATCTTGATAACAGCATGGTGGAGTTTCAATGTTCTGGCAATCCGCGATCCTGATTGATCAACGAAGTGCTAACAGTTCATTGAATTCCATCGTAGTTAAAAAGAAAGATGAAATTTCGCAAACGAAAGGGCAATGCAGATATGATCTGCACGGGGGTCATGCGTATGACAAAGTTTAGTATGGGGCTCGAGATTTTATTATCTCGGTTTTCATACACCCTGGAATGTTAATCTAGCGACTTGAATTATCATACTTGATGATGGACGTTGGTAGCTTCGGTTTGTTTCGAAACCTTAGAAGCCACGAAAAACTAGTTTTTTGCATGAACCAATTAGAGGCGTCTAACTTGGTTTTGCAGGAGGGTTTACATGTGCATGTGATGTGGTATAGCGGTGCTCATAATAATTTGATTATGTATGAGATGACTATATAATGTAAATTGATTAACATGACCTGCGTGTCATGATTCGGCATGATGGCTGGAGCCATATGATTGCACTTTAAATGACCTGTGTGCCAACCTTGTGTAATGCATTATTTTATTAGCTATAGAGATAGCAATATTATCTGCTGCATCGACAAGGTGGTGGCAATCTTCGCGAAGGTGATCACCGACGTGAATGCCGAAGACGAAGGAATACAAGACTTCTCCGTCAGAAAGGGCTATACCATATCATGCTATTATGAATTGCCTGAGATGTTTATCCCTTATGTTGCACCCTTCTTGATTGCGCGGTAGTCGCTTTTATTAGGGTGATCTCTCACAAAAATATCAAGTAGTTAGTGTTCTCCCAAGTGTAGCACCGTCACGGCACCTAACTTTTCGGGGTATCACATGCTAACATGGGTACGAACGATTAGGGATGTGTGAGGCGGGTGAGTTGAGACCTCGCAGCGAGATCACTTGGTTGTCTTGACGTTCAGGCATGAAAGTCATGAGCTCGGAACACACGCATCGAAAGATGAACAAGAGTCACATAGAGATGTGATTGGCAAGTTTGCCTACCGATTGAGATTTTCGTCATCAGTGATGCTACCATCAATGGCATTGAATTGAAATGCGGATGTTGAATCACTCACAATCAATTATGAGAGATATTGATTTGAGTGGGAGCGCACTGTAGAATTAATTCTTTTAATTCTCAGTGCAATTAATTTTGAACACTGTCTAAGTGTGATTTGCATAATAGTTGTAGAATAATGGCTCGCGTTTCCACTTTCCCTATTAAAATTGAATAGCTCTTAAATATCTGGTTAAAACTTTACGGTTGGTAACGTAATGTGAGGATTGTCCTCAAGAGTGCCGAGAAGGACTTTGTCCTATCGCATACTTTCGGTATTCTCTCGCTTATGCTATGGATCATGTGACTCTCGTCCTACGATCCAAAAGCTAGAATTCCGTTTTCAGTCAAGTGCAATACATTTGCTTCCATGAGACCCGAACTTCGAAAGTTTGGATAGTTATGTGATATTCATGGAATCTGAAAATCATTTTTAGAGACAGACAAAGGCTAAAAGATATGAGATATCCAAAGCAATGTTTGTTTGCAAACTATTAGTAAAGGAGTTTACTATGCATTAGACTGATAAAAGAGGGATCCAGAAGAACGCCTGTCATATGATGAAAGGTGAATAAAACAACAACTTAAAGAGAAAGGAAGTGTCCAAAGGGTGTTAGTGTGACTTACATGCCTAGGAAGTCCAGGGCTAACGCCACTCTTAAGTTGGGTGCTTCTTCTGAGAGTAGGAGAAATACTAAAAGTTAAACTGTTAGAAGTATAAAGGCAGAAAGAAAGAAGACTGGAATATCCAGCTCATGTATGAATGTCATACAAGTTTTTGATGTATAGAAGGCTGGTCAAAGATATAGTTCTTGGGAATTATGATTAAATTGTTAATCACTGATTCTTGGTATTGTGAATTAATCACAAAGATACCCGCTCGATTGCTTTCTATTGCAACTCGATGTAAAAACTACTATGGCCTGAAAGACTAGCCAGGAATGAGGTTTTGGTATACACAGGGAACATAGTAAATGTTACTATACCTTCCATCGGTGTATTACCGTCTGTATTTATTTTCATAATTCATTTAGAGTTTCACAAACTCTAGCCCATTGCATAAGGTATCTTGCAAGAAGGTTGTTCATAAGAGAACTTTTTATGTTCGATGTTATGAATAACATAAGGGCCATACTTTCATTGAGAATGAGATGTATGTTATGAATAATGATAATAATATATTACCTCTAGATTTACTTTCATAATTCATTTTAGAGTTTCATACACTCTAGTCCATTGCATAATGTTTGTTGCAAAAGAGTTGTTCATAAAAACAACAATTGTTGTTCAGTATTATGAATAACATGAAGGGCCATGCTTCCATCCAAGATGGGACGTATGTTATGAATATTGATGGTAATATGATACATCCATAACACTGACGCTAAATGTCATAAGACTAAAAGAATACCACACAAGTGTGGCACTGCATTCGGTCACATTGGAGAAACCCGCATGGAAAATTCCATTATGATGGATTTTTGAAGTCCTTTGATTTTGAATCATCTGACACTTGCAACTTTCCTCCGAAAAGTGAAGTGACTGAAATACCGTTCACAGGCCATAAGGAACGGACAACAAACTTATTGGTGATCATACATTTGATGTGTGTAGTCCGATAAATGTTGTTAGTAGTGGATTTATCTATCTTCAGAAATGACTCAAGTAGATATGTGGATATTTACTTGATGAGACGTAAGTCTGGATCTTTTGAATTCATTTGAAAGGTTTTCAAAAATGAAGTAGAAGTTATTGTAACAAGAAAATTATGTTTCTACAATTCGATTGCAGAAAGGAATATTTGAGTTACAAGTTTAGCGAATGTCTGATGAGTTGTGAAAGTAGTTTCATAACTTACACCTCCCGGAGCACCACTGCATGTGGAAAGTCCGTGAAGATGTAATCAAACCATTTATGACATGGTAAGATCAAAGATGACATATATAAATTTGCCATTATCCCTTTTAAAGAGTGATGCTTTAGAGACTACGGCTTTTACACTGAAAAGAGCTCCATCAGGTCTATTGAAATGACGCCATGGTATGGTACACCCAACCATGTTATATCTTTTCTTAAACATTTGGAATATGGGGCTTGTGTAAAAGGTTACAAACCTATTCCAAATCAGACAAGTGCTACTTTGTAGGTTATCCCAAGCAATTGGGTATTCCTCCCTCACTATACCGAGGCAAATAGGTTTGCCACAAAGAACGGTATGCTTTTTGAAGAAAATGGTTCTTTCAAAAAGGTGAGTGGGAGAATAATGCAACTCGATGAGATAACCAGTATCTCCGTCATCAGGTCAAAGGAAAGAGACCTTGGAAGTAATTCCAGGGTTTCCTATTGCGACTGATACGGAAGTCTCTACAATAAAATGTATGGACTTCGGTCGAACTTGCAGCTGAACCACGTAGGCAAGGCTCGTGCAAACCTCTCAGTTGCACAAACGAGATATTGTTATTAGACAACAGTATACCTACGATACACAAGGAAGCGTTGATGGGCCCTGACTCCGGAATTGGCTAAATGCCAATACAACCCGAGTTAGTTTCCATATAAGTGATTCAAGATTAAAACCTTGATACACCTTTCGGAAGACTTAGAGTCTAACGAATATTTATGGAACTTCAAACTGATACGGATAAAAAATGTTTTATCCATGAAGCTCGACTTGTTGCAATAACAAGTTCAAGGAGTTGACTACGATGAGGTTGTTTCATCATAGCGATGCTTAAAGTCGGTTCGGGTTGAACTAGCAATTGATACATATTTCAATCATGAAATATGAAACATGGATGACAATAGGATTTCCATCTGATGGAAATGAAACCAAGGACTTGCATGTGTTACAGTCCAAGGTATTTTGTCAGTCCAGAGGATGCTAGTAAGTATGCAAACTTCAGAGTTCCAGCAATGGACAGAAGAGAGCAAAATGGAGTTGGAATCTTCATGTTTTGATGAAATAGTCAAAGGGGTTTGACTTCATCAATGGGTAACGAAGATGCTTATGATTCAAGAAAGTAAGTGGGAGCATAATAAAATTTCTAGAAACGTTGTGTGCTTGACACATTGTTAATTGGAAATAAATTTCTTGACACGAATTAGGACTTCATTTAAAAATAGTTTTTTGATGAAGTGCTTGGGCTAAATAGCCTTTATATTAGGCATGATGATCTATGGAGATAGATTTACCTAATGGGGCTGAGAAAAGATACATATTGACAAAATGCTAAAACCTTTTAGCATTAAAAACGTCAAGGAGTGATTCTTGTCGAAGTCACATGGAAAGAGTTTTTGCAAGACTCGGTGTCCCAAAACACTGATGAGCAATATACATGATGGAGATTCCACACACTCTTGTGTTTGGATTAATCATGTATTCCATGGTATGTAAAACAACCAGATATGTCCAATACTCCAAAGATGTTGCGAGTATGGATACCAAAGTGATCAAAGTACTGATCATGGGACAACAGTGAAAGATGTCATTGAGTACTAGAGTAGTACTGATGACATGTTTTCTCGCAAGAAGAGATTATGAAGTTCTCGTTGTAAGTAATTACATCGATACAGTCTTCATCAATGCTCCATGCGATTTTCGATTAAAGTTAAGGGTTTTGTGTAACACACAATGTGGTGGCTTAGTTAGTTGGAAAATGTTCCAAACAAGTTACTGTGGCGAATTCTATAACAGAGGCGAAGTATGTTGCCGCCTTAAAGTGAAAAAGAAGATGTTGAATCATATAGTTCATTCATGAACTTAGTATGGTTCCAAGATGGATTTTGTCAATGGGACACTACTGCAAGTAGTTGCTCCATAACTCAGTCTGAGGAATCCAGGTTCGACCTGTGATTCGCATACATACAAAGCCAAGTCCACACAAAATATGAATTTTGTGAAAGCGTGAAAACGCGAGGATATGCAAAGATACACACGGAGCTGAAGTCGTCAGATCCGTTAGACATCAGGCTATACCACAAGCGAAGCATATTTACACCGGTGTGCCACAGGTGTGAAGTGCATTAGCATTAACTAGATTATTGACTCTAGTGCAAGTGGGAGTCTGTAGGAGATATGCCCTAGAGGCAATAATAAATGTTATTGATTATCTCCCTGTTCATAATTAGGTTTATGTTCCATGCTATAACTGCTATGGTTCTCGAGTCTGCAAATAAAACGAGGCTCGGAGGAAGACTCATATGCACGTGTGGAATAATAAACGATAAAATGTATTCCTAGTCAAGCCTCTATGACTAGCTCAAGTATTGCATGATGATCCTGTTTTCCTGATCATGGGCATGACTATGCCAGCAATTTTGAGGGCACAATGTTAGCAGAACATTTGTGTTGAATCGACCCGATTGATGTTATGCTATGAGATTCTTCGTCACAAGTTAATGGTTAATAACACAGAGATGGTTAATGTTTGCATGATTCCTTAGACCATGAGAGTATCGAGTTTCTTCATGCTTGCTTCATGAACTTTGGGGTTTGTTAAACGTCATCCGTAAATGGGTGGCTATTACGGCGGCTTACGGGTTCATGGAAAAGTGTGTCAAGTAACTTGATAGCTCAAGATTGGGATTTGCTCCTCCGGCGATGGAGAGATATCTCTGGGCCCTCTCGGTGTTACGGTATCCATCATCGTCTGGCCAGACACTTTGTGATTTGATCATGGGGATGCCGGAACATGGTAACGAGAAAAGAGAACAATACCGGTAACGAGGTAACTAGCATAGTGGACAAGTGTTGATCCACGGGAATGCCAACATGTCTCACCTCGGGTATTTGTAACATATCACGAAGCAACAGGAATAGCACACGGCAACTGGAGGTTCACTCAAATATTCATTCGTGTGGGTATAGGGGTCAATATGGGTGTCCACGGCTCCGATGTTGATCATTGATCGGAAGGGGTTCCGTGTCATGTCTATACTTCACCGAACCTATAGGGTCACACGCTTAAGGGTCATCTATCTGCTGAATACTAGACAGGGAGTCTGAGAGAAAATCACCGAAAAAGGTTCGGACACCGAAAAGTTTCGGACAGCGGAAAACTTCCGCAGAGAGAGGTCACCGGATGAGTTCCGGTGAAACTGAAAAGTTGTTTCAGGGGATACCATTAAGTCAAAATGGTTTCGGCACATGCCTGATAATTCTTGGAGGATACCAGAATCATTCTGGAAACTTCTAGGAATTTTCTGGAAGAAAAACCGGAAATGTTCCGCGGCTGCCGGAACCGCTTCAGATGCTTTTCGCAGATGAAATCACTAAACTGGAATTGTTCCAGAACGCATTGAAAATTATTTTAGTGGGTACTGGAAATGTTCTAAGCCCACATAAATATTTTCAGTTCGAACGGACGCTGAAAAATGTCGTCGTGAATAGTGAAAGTGCTTTTTGGGAATTTTATGGAAAGCACCTTTTGGGAATTTCCCAAAAGGCTTCTAGAATGCCTTAGGCACTAAGGAAGCCCCCTTGGGGGGTCCCCCAAGGGTGTGGCCGGCCAAGCATGGCGGAGCTCCTTGGAGCTCCACATGGCACCCCTTTTATCTTTATTCTTTTGTGGAAAGGCATAAAGTGGGGGTACTTTGGGGTTTTTTTGTATGACATCTTTACCCCTTGGCTATCCTATAAATAGAGGTGGAGGGGCAGCCCTCCACACTCATCCCTTCTCACATACAAGTGCCATGCAATGATCTGGCTTCTCTCTCCCTCCCACGAAAAGAGTTTCGTAGAGCCGAAAGGCTGTCTGGGTTCCGGTGGGAACTAGTTCTGGACGGCGAAGCCCTGCCGGATAGATGACACCGTATGTGTGCAACTCTGTAGAGAGGTCGTAGTTTCGATCTTAGTGCCCAAGGGGCTCTTCGAGAGTGCCTCCCGAAGGGCTGTCCAAGTGACGGTCCGAGTTCTGTGAGTCCTCCCGAAGGGCTGTCCGAGTGACCGTTCGAGTTTCGAAGGTCCTCCCGAAGGGCTGTCCGCGACATCGTCTGTGGGACTGTTCGACAGCCTCCCGGAGGGCTGTCCGAAGGGAAGACGAGGGTATACATCCTCGCGGTTGGGAGGTTGTAAATCCGAGCTGCGGGGATCTGCACCGCCGATCGTCATCGACTCTACTTCCACTGCGCTTCGAGTCGGTAACGAAATGATCAAACCTTGTATGCAGTCTCCATAGTGGTCCTGGGCTGGTGCGTAGGTCGGAAATATTTTTGTTTTCTGCTGCGTTACCCTACAAGCTACCCCCCCAAGTACCCCGTCCCATCTTACCCTCACACAGTCAACCGACGGATCTAGGCCTTTGACTTTCATCGGACGGGGTTTGACCAATGGACCTTTTCACTGGGTTGTCATAGCCCAGCTCATAGCTACACCCCCGAACATGGTCCGGGCCCAACACACCACAAGATTCCCTCTGTGTCGGCCTGACGTGGCCGTTTGCCCACTCCATGAGATAGCAGCAGCGACGTCCGCGAGGGGGGTCACACCCCGGAGCCGCGTGGCGGGTGCTTGCACCTGCCACCACGGTTCCACACGCGTAAGAAGGCCCATCACAAGACCAGGCGGCATACGTACCCCCCCCCCCCCAAGTACCTCGTCCCGTCTATCCCCCACACAGTCGACTGGCGGATCTAGGCCTTTGACTTTCGTCGGACGGGGTTTGACTGATGGACCTTTTAACCGTGTTGCCATAACCTAGCCCACAGCTACACCCCCGAACACGGTCCGGGCCCAACCCACCGCAAGATTCCCTCCATGTTGGCCCGACATGGCCGTTTCCCCCATCCGTCAGACGGCGGCAGCGACATCCGTGAGGGGGTTCACACCCCGGAGCCGCGTGCCGGGTGCTTACACCTGCCACCACGCTTCCACACGCGTAAGACGGCCCACCGCAAGAACTGGAGGCATAACTACCCCCTCCCCCGCCCCAAGTACCCCATCCCATCTAACCCTCACATAGTCGACCGGCGGATCTAGGCCTTTGACTTTCGCCGGATGGGGTTTGACCGATGGACCTTTTCACCGGGTTGTCATAGCCCAGCCCATAGTTACACCCCCGAGCACGGTCCGGGCTCAACCCACCGCAACATTCCCTCCGTGTCGGCCCGACGTGGCCGTTTGCCCCCTCCGTGAGACGGCTACAGCGACGTCCGTGAGGGGGTTGTCACCCCGGAGCCGCGTGTCGGGTGCTTCCACCCGACACCGCGCTTTCACACGCGTAAGACGGCCCACCGCAAGACCTGGCGGCATAGCTACCCCCCACCCCCCCCCCCCCCCAAGTACCCTGTCTCGTCTAACCCCCACACAGTCGACCAACGGATCTAGGGCTTTGACTTTCGTCGGACGTGGTTTGACCGATGCAACTTTTCACCGGGTTGTCATAGCCCAGCCCATAGCTACATCCCCGAACACGGTCCAGGCCCAACCTACCGCAAGATTCCCTCCGTGTAGGACCGACGTGTCCATTTCACTCCTCCGTGAGATGGCGGCAGCGACGTCCGTGAGGTGGGTCATACCCCGGAGCCGCATGTCTGGTGCTTGCACCTGCCACCACGCTTCCACATGTTTAAGACGGCCCACCGCAAGACCTGGCGGCATAGCTACCCCCGCAAGTACCCCGTCCCATCTAACCCTCACACAGTCAACCGACTGATCTAGGCCTTTGACTTTCGTCGAACGGGGTTTGACCGATGGACCTTTTCACCGGGTTGTCATAGCCCAGCCCATAGCTACACCCCCGAACACGATCCGGGCCCAACACACCGCAAGATTCCCTCTGTGTCGGCCCGACGTGGCCGTTTGCCCCCTCCATGAGACAGCGGCAGTGACGTCCGCGAGGGGGGTCACACCCCGGAGACGCGTGGCGGGTGCTTGCAGCTGCCACCACCGTTCCACACGCGAAAGAAGGCCCATCGCAAGACTTGGCGTTATACCTACCCCCCCCCCAAGTACCCCGTCCCGTCTAACCCCCACACAGTCAACTGGTGGATCTCGGCCTTTGACTTTCGTCGGACGAGGTTTGACCGATGGACCTTTTCACCGTGTTGTCATATCCAGCCCACAGCTACAACCCCAAACACGGTCTGGGCCCAACCCACCGCAAGATTCCCTTCGTGTCGGCCCGACATGGCCATTTCCCCCGTCTGTGAGACGGCGGCAGCGACGTCCTTGAGGGGAGTCACACGACGGAGCCGTGTGCCTGGTGCTTACACATACCACCACACTTCCACACGCGTAATACGGCCCACCGCAAGACCTGGCGGCATAACTAAACCGCCCCAAGTACCCCGTCCCGTCTAACCCTCACACAGTCGACCGGCGAATCTATGCCTTTGACTTTCGCCGGACGGGGTTTGACCGATGGACCTTTTCACCGTGTTGTCATAGCCCAGCTCATAGTTACACCCGCGAACATGGTCCGGGCCCAACCCATCGCAAGATTCCCTCCGTGTCGGCCCGATGTGGATGTTTGCCCACTCAGTGAGACGGCTGCAGCGACGTCCGTGAGGGGGGACACACCCCGGAGCCACGTGCCGGGTGCTTGCACCTGCCACCACTGTTCTACACGCGTAAGATGGCCCACCGCAAGAACTGGCGGCATAGCTACCCTCTCAAGTACCCCGTCTCGTCTAACCCTCACACAGTCGACCGACGGATCTATGCCTTTGTCTTTCATCGGACGGGGTTTGACCGATGGTCCTTTTCATCGGGTTGTCAGAGCCCAGCCATAGCTACACTACCGAACATGATCCGGGCCCAACCCACCGCAAAATTCCCTCTGTGTCGGCCCGACGTGTCCGTTTCCCCCCTCCGTGAGATCCGTTAGTATAAGAAAACCACTCTTTACTTTAAGTACTGTAGAAAACCCATTCAAATTTTGTTATTGCATTATATCTACTGTATTCTAACTTTACCATGGCTCTTACCCTCCAGAAATTCTGACAAATTAGGAAAATAGAGGCAATTTATATATCAATCTTGTGTAATAAATTCAGAATTTTTCGTCGCTTCTATGAATTTCAAAAATTGTTTTACTGGACACAAAAGTTTCTGTTTTTCAAAAGATCAAATCAACCATCACCAAAGCTATCCCAAAGGCTTTACTTGGCACAAACACTAATTAAAACATAAAAAACACAATCATAACAGAGTCATAATTTTGCAAAAACTCAAGAATAGAAATAAAAAGGCAAAAATAAATTTTATTCATTGGGTTGCCTCCCAACAAGCGCTATCGTTTTATGCCCCTAGCCAGGCATAATGATTTGAATGATGCTCACATGGAAGACAAGAATTCAAGCACAAAGAGAGCATCATCTAGCATATAACAAACACATTTAAATCTTACATACTTCCTATGCATAGGAATTTTATAAGCAAACAAATTATCATGACAAGAAATACCTAATATATGCAAAGGAAAGGAATAAAACAATGAAAATTTCAACATAACGAGAGGAAATTTAATAACATGAAAATTTCTACGACCATATTTCCCTGTCTCATAATAATTACACGTGGGATCATATTCAAATTCAACAATATAACTATCACATAAAATATTCTCTTCATGATCCATATGCATGCAAAGATGACACTCTTCCAAAATAGTGGGATTATCATCAAATAAAGTCATGACCTCTCCAAGCCCACTTTTATCAAAAATTTCATAAGATTTAACATACTCCAAAGTAGTGGGATCATTATTGCCTAGAGTTGACACTCTTCCAAACCCACTTTCAATATTATCGCAAACATATTCATCATGAGGCTTATATAAAATTTCAAGATCGTAAGAAGAATCACCCCAATCATGATCATTGCAATAAGTAGTGGACATATCAAAATTAGCATCCCCAAGGTTGGGGTTTTGCATATTATTATAGTAAAGTCATTGCAATCATGTTTTTCATTCAAGGAGCTATCATGAATCACTTCATAAAATTTTTCATCACAATTTTCAGATTCAAGAATCTCAAGCAAAACTTCATAAAGATAATCAAGTGCACTAAACTCACTAGCAATTGGTTCAACATAATCAGATCGTTTGAAAAGATTAGCAAGTGGATGAGGAACCAAATCAATAGATTTTTAGCAAGCGAAGATGCAAGCGTGGCGGGTGCTTGCACCTGCCACCACGGTTCCACATGCATAAGAAGGCCTATTGCAAGACCTGGCGGCATAGCTACCCCCCCCCCCCCCAAGTACCCCGTCCCGTCTAACCCCCACACAGTCGACCGGCGGATCTAGGCCTTGACTTCCGTCGGACGGGGTTTGACCGATGGACCTTTTCACCGTGTTGTCATAGCCCAGCCCACATCTACACCCCCGAACACGGTCCGGGCCCAACCCACCGCAAGATTCCCTCTGTGTCGGCCCGACATGGCCGTTTCCCCTTTTCGTGAGACGGTGGCAGCGACGTCCGTGAGGGTGGTCACACCCCGGAGCCTCGTGCCAGGTGCTTACACCTGCCACCATGCTTCCACACGCGTAAGACGGCCCACCGCAAGACCTGGCGGCATAGCTACCCCCCCCCCCCCCCCCCCCTCACCCCAAGTACCCCTCCCATCTAACCCTCACACAGTAGACAGACGGATCTAGGCCTTTGACTTTCACCGGACGGGGTTTGACCGATGGACCTTTTCACCGGGTTGTCATAGCCCAGCCCATAGTTACACCTCCGAACACGGTCCTTGCCCAACCGACCACAAGATTCCCTCCGTGTCGGCCCAACGTGGCCGTTTTCCCCCTCAGTGAGACGGGTACAGCGATGTTCGTGAGGGGGGTCACACCCCGGAGCCTCGTGCCGGATGCTTGCACCTGCCACCATTGTTCCACACGCGTAAGATGGCCCACCACAAGACCTGGCGGCATAGCTACCCCCTCAAGTACCCCGTCTCGTCTAACCCTCACACAATCGACCGGCGGATCTAGGCCTTTGACTTTTGTCGGACGGGGTTTGACCGATGGACCTTTTCATCGGGTTGTCAGAGCCCAGCCCATAGCTACACCACCGAACACGGTACGGGCCCAACCCACCACAAGATTCCCTCAGTGTCGGCTCGACGTGGCCGTTTGCCCCCTCCGTGAGACGGTGGCAGCGATGTCCGTGAGGGGGATCAATCGATATATAATTTAGGTATGTTTTTTGTTTAGATAAGACACATTTAAGTTAATCAAATTAGTTTACAAGAAAGAGAAAAATAAAAAAAGTAGAAAAGAAATAACACAAATCAAGGCCGTCGTCATAGCTATGCCCCCGGCTCGATAAGGGCCTCGGATCGATGACGTGGCATGGGCCGTGGATCAATGATGTGGCAGAGGCCGCGGATCGATGATGTGGCAGAGGTCGTGGGTCAGGCCTATGCCGACGGTGAGGCCGTCGGCATATCTATGCCACCCCACGGACCGACTAGGGGCCCGGATCTATGACGTGTCACGTCCCCGGGATCGATGTCGTGTCATTTCCATTGTCAACTGCCCCCGTTAGTGCCATCGGCGTAGATATGACACCGTCAAACGCCGATCGCCCATCGCCAACCGGGTAGCGGGGCCCACGTATATGCCGGCGGCCTCGTCTATGCCGACGGCACCCGTCGGCATAGGTTGACGTCTGCCGACGGCTTATCTACGACAACGGTTTGACCTAGGTCATCGGGATACCTCCACATATGCCGACGGGTGCCGTCGGCATAGTTTAGGCAGTCGGGATTGGGCAAATTCCGGTAGTGATTAGAGGAACGGAGGTCCCTATTAAGGGCCAAATCGGGCGAATTGGTGATGGAAGAAGGACTGAAGTAGGGCATGATAGATGGATTGAAGGAACACAAAGTATGAACCCAATATGAAGGCTTAATGTTAATGCGGTGCACCTCATAGCCGATCTGTTGGTGCCAGATTCTGCGCAACGGAACACACAACTTGTAAGAGAGACATTTCTTGCTCCAGATGCGGATGCTATTCTTAGTATGGCCAGGCTGAGAAGAGCTACGGAAGATCTACGGGCCTGGGCTTGGGAACAGACTGGTATTTTCATAGTCAAATCAGCTTATAGGGAACTGACTGAAGAATGTTTTAGAGAAGGATTACTAGAAGGAACCAAGCGGTTGATGCGGCTTGGACTACATCGGTATTTCCCCAAAGAGGAAGGGATGATGCAGCATAGCTATGGTAGGTATCTCCCTCAGTGATGAGACCAAGGTTATCGAACCAGTAGGAGAACCACGCAACACTACGTAAACGGTACCTGCACACAAAGAACAAATACTTGCAACCCGACGTAAAAGAGGGGTTGTCAATCCCTCCCGGGTAAAAAGATAGATAAAATTGTAGTAGATTGGATAAATAGATCTCGCGGGAACGCGAGATAAAATAAATAACAATAAATTGCAGCAAGGTATTTTTGGGTTTTTGGATATATAGATCTGAAAATAAAAGATGCAAATAAATAAAAAGGCAAATAGCAATATAGATCTGAAAATATATGATGTGAAAAATAGACCCGGGGGCCGTAGATTTCACTAGTGGCTTCTCTTGAGAAAACTAGCATACGGTGGGTAAACAAATTACTGTTGGGCGATTGATAGAACATCAAATAATTATGACGATATCCAAGCAATGATCATTATATAGGCATCACGTCCAAGATTAGTAGACCGACTCCTGCCTGCATCTACTAATATTACTCCACACATCGACCGCTATCCAGCATGCATCTAGTGTATTAAGTTCATGGAGAAACGGAGTAATGCAATAAGAACGATGACGTGATGTATATAAGATCTATTCATGTAGGAAAAGACCCCATCTTGTTATCCTTAATAGTAACGATACATACGTGTCATTTCCCTTTCTGTCACTGGGATTGAGCACCGTAAGATCGAACCCATCACAAAGCACCTCTTCCCATGGCAAGAAAAATTGATTTGGTCGGCCTAACTAAACCAAAGATTCGAAGAAGAAATATGAGGCTATAAGTAATCATGCATATAAGAGATCAAAATACTCAAATAACTTTCATGGATAAAAACATAGATCTGATCATAAACTCGAAGTTCATTGGATCCCAACAAACATAGAGCAAAAAGAGTTACATCAAATAGATCTCCGAGAGACCATTGTATTGAGTATCAAAAGAGAAAGAGAAAGCCATCTAGCTACTAACTACGGACCCGTAGGTCTACAATGAACTACTCACGCATCATCGGAGAGGCACCGATGAGGATGATGAACCCCTCAGTGATGGTGTCTAGATTGGATCTGTGGTTTCTGGAACTTGCGGTGGCTGGAATTGTATTTCGTTGACTCCCCTCGGGTTTCTGGAATATTGGGGTATTTATAGAGCAAAGAGGCGGTGCGGGAGGCCACCGAGGTGGGCACAACCCACCAGGGCGCGCCTGGGCCCCCAGGTGCGCCCAGGTGGGTTGTGCCCCCCTCGGGGCACCCCTCTGGTACTTCCTTGGCCCAACTTGTGTCTTCTGGTCCAGAAAGAATCACCAAAAAATTTCGCTGCGTTTGGACTCCGTTTGGTATTGATTTTTTGCGAAGTAAAAAACAAGCAAAAAATAGCAACTAGCACTGGGCACTATGTCAATAGGTTAGTCCCAAAAAATGATATGAAATTGCTCTAAAATGATTGTAAAACATCCAAGAATGATAATATAACAGCATGGAACAATAAAAAATTATAGATACATTGGAGACGTATCAACATCCCCAAGTTTAATTCCTGCTCGTCCTCGAGTAGGTAAATGGTAAAAACAGAATTTTTGATGTGGAATGTTGCCTAACATGTTCATCACATAATCTTTTCTTTGTAGCATGGACATTTGGAATTTTTATATGATTCAAAGCAATAGTCTAGTTTTGACATGAAGATTTCAATACTCAAGTATATCAACAAGAAAGCATGTCTTTCAAAATATCAACACTAAAGCAAGTTATCCCTAGCCCATTATGCTCAATCATTGATCCATTCATGAAACACACTCGCATATTAGCTACACCCAATGCTCAAGTACGATCATAGTGCAACTTAGTTGGTGCTTTATAAGAGAAGATGGAGACTCAAATAAAAATAAAAATAGCATAAAGTAAATAGAAAGGCCCTTCGCAGAGGGAAGTAGGGATTTGTAGAGGTGCCAAAGCTCAAAGCGAAAAAGATAGAGATAAAAACATTTTGGGTGGCATGCTTTTCCTGTCAACGAAAACGATTGAGTAGTTCCCAATACTTTCCATGCTAGATATATCATAGGCGGTTCCCAAACAAAAAAATAAAGTTTATTCCTTTTTCCACCATACTTTCACATTCCACGGCTAACCAAATCCAGGGGTGCCGTCCATACCAACAATTTCCAAGGAATTTATTATTTGACAACATAAAGTAAATTCATCTTTCATTTCGGGACTAAGCATCCCTAATACCTTTGCCGTACTCTCGTGCAATGACAAGTGAATAAACACTCATCTTGAGAATAACACATCTAGCATGGAAAAATATCAGCCACCCCCATATCGTTTCATGAGCGGTACGAGCACACAAAAGAGAAATTTATTTTGAAAATTAGAGATGGCACATACAAATTTGCTTAGAACGGCAAAAGAGTACCGCATATAGGTAGGTATAGTGGAGTCATACGGCAAAACTGGTTTAAGGATTTTGAATGCACAAGTAGTGATCATACTTAGTGCAAATGAAGGCTAGCAAAAGATTGAGAAGCATCCAACCAAGAAACGGAAAATCTCCTAAGCGAGCATTAAGCAAAACTAACACCGAATAATGCACCACAAATAGGATATAATTTGATTGCATAACTATTGACTTTCGTGCTTGCATAGGGAATCACAAACCTTAACATCAATATTCTTACTAAGCCATAATTACTCATTAACATGACTCACATATTATATCATCATATCACAAAACTATTACAAGGAATCAAGTTAGTTTTGTCCAATGATCTTCATGAAAGTTTTTATTATATCCCCCTTGAATATCTGTCACTTTGGGACTAATTTCATATGTTGCTTTTGAAAGCTCAAACAAATCTAAGTGAAGAACATGAGCATAAAAATTTTCTTCTCTCAAAATAATTTAAGTGAAGCTTGAGAGAGTTTCTTAAATTTTTTACTAACTCTCAAATAAATCTAAGTGAAGCATGAGAGCATTTCTTCAAAAATACTAAAGCACACCGTGCTCAAAAAGATATAAGTGAAGCACTAGAGCAATTCCTTAGCTCATAAAGATTTAAGTGAAGCATAGAGAGCAATTCTAACACATCATAGCATAATTTTGGATCTCTCAAATAGGTGTGTCCAGCAAGGATAGATGACACAAAATAAAAAGCAAAACAAGCAAAGACTCATATCATACAAGTCGCTCCAAGCAAAACTCATGATATGTGATGAATAAAAATATGGCTCCAAGTAAAATACCGATGGTCGTTAGAAGAAAGAGGGGATGCCACTCGGGGGCATCCCCAAGCTTAGTTGATTGTTCCTCTTTGGATAATAAATTGGGGTGCCATGGGGCATCCCCATGCTTAGGCTCTTCTTACTCATTATTCCTTCATCCATCGTGATCTCACCCAAAACTTGAAAACTTCAATCACACAAAACTCAACAAAACCTCCCTGACATCCGTTAGTATAAGAAAACCAATCTTTACTTTAAGTACTGTAGAAAACCCATTCAAATTTTGTTATTGCATTATATCTACTGTATTCTAACTTTACCATGGCTTATACCCTCCAATACAAACCATAGATTCATCAAAACAAGCACACAATGCAAAGAAAACAGAATCTGTAAAAAACAGAACAGTCCGTAAAGATGCGAATTGTTACCATACTTATGTAACTCAAAAAATTCTGAAATATTATGAAAACAGAGGAAATTTGTATATCAGTCTTGGCTAAAAAAAGTCAGAATTTTTCGTCTCCTCTGTGAATTTTCAAAATTGTTTTACTGGACGCAAAAGTTTCTGTTTTCCAACAAGATCAAATCAACTATCACCAAAGCTATCCCAAAGGCTTTACTTGGCACAAACACTAATTAAAACACAAAAAACACAATCATAACAGTAGCATAATTGTGCAAATCCTCTAGAACAGAAAGAAAAAGACAAAAATAAATTTTATTCATTGGGTTGCCTCCCAACAAGCGCTATCGTTTTATGCCCCTAGCTAGGCATAATGGAAGGATCTAAGTATTATCATTTTTGTTTTCAAACTCCTCAATCACACAATCAGATTTCTTTTAAGATTTAGCAAGTAAAATAGCAAAACTTCTAGGCATAAAATTGAGGAATTCATTCTTATCAATGGGATCTCTTACAACTTCAACAAAATCCGTGTGAATACTAATCATTTTAAGATCTTCTTTGTTACTATTAGAGGTTGCACCCTTGTTTTTAGTGGCTTGAGTAATCTTGCTAATTTTTATCGGAGTTTTTTCAATAGTTTTAGCGGAGCAAAAAGCCGTGCTTAGATTACTAAAAATTTCTTCTAATTTATCAATTCTAGCGGGGATCTCCTCTATTCTTTCGTTGAAAACGGGTTCTTTTTCTTTAGTACTTTAAGAGCATCTCCCGCTTTTGACCCGATTCTATTAGCAAGACTGTGCACCCTTTTATCTAATTTTTCAATATTTTCTTCCGTGAGCATTTTCTTTTCAATAGCATCTAGCCTTCCCATAACATGCTCGAGAGTTAAAGTTGTTTCATTAACCATAAGAGGTGGTGATCCCACTAAATTTCCCATAGAATTAAAAGCATCAAGAGAGGCATCAAGAAATTTCCACCGGTAATCGTATCAAGGACGAATCTATACCAAGTGGTGATGCCCACATAAAAACAGCGAAGAAGAACAATGGTGGATTGCTTACGGTTAGATCTATTATGAGCATTGCAAATCCTATACCGAGGATCCTTTAAATTATCCCCTCCACTATGCTTAAAGTTAAGAACCCCGTTCTCGAGGGTGTACACAATAGAAGAAGAACTATCCATAATGGCAAAAAGTGATAAACAAAATTGCACACAAAAACAGATCTGACGAGAAAATGGCGAACGAAAAAGAGGGTGAATAAAACGACAAATTTTTGTGAAGTGGGGGAGATGAAAACGAAAGGCAAATGGCAAATAATGTAAATTGCGAGGAGATGAGATTTGTGATTAGGAACCTGGTAGATGTTGATGATGTCTCCCCGGCAACGGCGCCAGAAATTGGCGAGTTGTCGGGAGACAATCTTGACTTGATCCTCCCCGAAAACGGCGCCAGAAATTCCTTTTGATGCGGCTTGAACTACATCGGTATTTCCCCAAAGAGGAAGGGATGATGCAGCACAGCTATGGTAGGTATCTCCCTCAGTGATGAGACCAAGGTTATCGAACCAGTAGGAGAACCACGCAACACTACGTAAATGGTACTTGCACACAAAGAACAAATACTTGCAACCCGACGTAAAAGAGGGGTTGTCAATCCCTCCCGGGTAAAAAGATAGATAAAATATTAGTAGATTGGATAAATAGATCTCGCGGGAACATGAGATAAAATAAATAACAATAAATTGTAGCAAGGTATTTTTGGGTTTTTGGATATATAGATCTGAAAATAAAAGATGCAAATAAATAAAAAGGCAAATAGCAATATAGATCTGAAAATATATGATGGAAAAAATAGACCCGGGGGCCGTAGATTTCACTAGTGGCTTCTCTTGAGAAAACTAGCATACGGTGGGTAAACAAATTACTGTTGGGCAATTGATAGAACGTCAAATAATTATGATGATATCCAAGCAATGATCATTATATAGGCATCACGTCCAAGATTAGTAGACCGACTCCTGCCTGCATCTACTACTATTACTCCACACATCGACCGCTATCCAGCGTGCATCTAGTGTACTAAGTTCATGGAGAAATGGAGTAATGCAATAAGAACGATGACATGATGTATATAAGATCTATTCATGTAGGAAAAGACCCCATCATGTTATCCTTAATAGCAACGATACATACGTGTCATTTCCCCTTCTGTCACTGGGATTGAGCACCGTAAGATCGAACCCATCACAAATCACCTCTTCCCATGGTAAGATAAATCGATCTGGTCGGCCTAACTAAACCAAAGATTCGAAGAAGAAATATGAGGCTATAAGTAATCATGCGTATAAGAGATCAAAATACTCAAATAACTTTCATGGATAAAAACATAGATCTGATCATAAACTCAAAGTTCATTGGATCCCAACAAATATAGCGCAAAAAGAGTTACATCAAATAGATCTCCGAGAGACCATTGTATTGAGTATCAAAAGAGAAAGAGAAAGCCATCTAGCTACTAACTACGGACCCGTAGGTCTACAATGAACTACTCACACATCATCGGAGAGGCACCGATGAGGATGATGAACCCCTCCGTGATGGTGTCTAGATTGGATCTGTGGTTTCTGAACTTGCGGTGGCTGGAATTGTATTCCGTCGACTCCACTAGGGTTTCGAAAATATTGGGGTATTTATAGAGCAAAGAGGCAGTGCGGGAGGCCACCGAGGTGGGCACAACCCACAAGGGCGCGCCTGGGCCCCCAGGCGCGCCCAAGTGGGTTGTGTCCCCCTCGGGGCACCCCTCTGGTACTTCCTTGGCCCAACTTGTGTCTTCTGGTCCAGAAAAAATCACCAAAAAGTTTCACTGCATTTGGACTCTGTTTGGTATTGATTTTCTGCGAAGTAAAAAACAAGCAAAAAACAGCAATTGGCACTGGGCACTATGTCAATTGGTTAGTCCCAAAAAATGATATAAAGTTGCTATAAAATGATTGTAAAACATCCAAGAATGATAATATAACAGCATGGAACAATCAAAAATTATGGATACGTTGGAGGCGTATCAGCGATGCACTGAGAAGGACTGGAAGATGCTATGCAAACTCTAGGTGATGCCCAAAATCAGTGTTTTCTGGTGGAGGGTGGTACATGGCATGCCACCTTGTTTTGACGAGCTAAAACATCGACGTATATCACAACATGCAGTGTGCCCGCTGCGTGGAAACAATGAGGAGTCTCTTTATCATGCGCTTCGATTCTGGAAGGCAGCCGAGATTCGTGTGCTTCGATTCTGGAAGGAAGCCGGGATTCATTTTTATGTGAAGCCACCTAGACTTCATCCGAACACATGGTCTCTGAATTTGCTGAACCCAAACATTGTGTTTGGGGAGGCGGCGGCGGTCATAATATAAGTTATGAGGGCCATTTGGCACTCGCGGAATAAATACACTCATTGGGAAAACACCTACCAGCCAAGTCAATCTACTGTGATTATTGATGCAATAGTGAGAACACTAGAAGTTCCAGAGAAGGAGAAGGTGTCAGTGCCAGTAACCATCAGGTGGAGTCCGCCTCAGATGGGTTCACTGATAGAGAAAAGCCTAGCAGTAGCGTGGGTGGCTGCGCTACTGATACGGTGCTACCTTTTAGCAGTAGCGTGTTTTGGCCCGCGCTACTACCATCTAGCGATAGCAGTACCATTTGTTGCAGAAATGCGCTGCTGCTAATAGCTGTACCGCCCTAGTTTAAAAAGCGCTACTGCTAAGAGCTCGCTGCTGCTAAAGTCATACCCCGCGCTACTGTTATTAGTTTCTGTATTTTTTTTTCTGGTGCATATTTTTCTTTGTATTTGTACAGGTTTTATACAACAGTCTCTAGCATATAGTACACATACAAATCTGATCATATCATACACGTACAAATAGTCTCATCAAATCGATCGTGTCATTATCATAATCATCATCCAACACAAAATGATGTCTCTCGTCATCATCTCGAAATAGCGATACAAGTTATGACATGTCTCGAATACTTGCAACTACATCGTCATCCGTCTAAACAATGATATAGACGAGAAGAGCTATCCCTATGAGTTAGAGCGGAACTATGCAGTACATGAGGCGGCGGTTATGATTCCTCTCTCGCACTAGTGTGAACCTCAAGTAACTAGCTTCTGCTTCTTGTCTGCTTTTGAAGCCTTTATGGCTGGCGCCCGAGAATCGCTCCACATGGGCCTGACACTCGGGCCACTCGTCGTACACTCTCGGAACCTTCCCTACGTACACGACATAGCACTGCTTCTTCGCCATCAAGGATCTAGGCACCTGTTAGAGATGCATCTTCATCAAGAGAATGTACATTCATATGCAACAAAATATAGTTGAGCAACATGAAAAGAAATGGTTAGCAAATAGATGCAACATATAGTAAACATAAATAATCAACACAGTTTCATCGTACGGAAACTAATTAACTAGAGGTACGCAGGTCATCGTACCCAAACTAACAAAGTAGCGTTACACAAGTTCGGCAGGGACCATGGACATCACAAATTTGATCGCTACAGAAAGTATACAAGTTCAACCGACACATTTCATCATCATCGGCATCGTAATTCACTAGAAGTTCCATCCATCCATATCATTGAGGATGCACCCTAGCTTCTTGAACAGCGTGAGGTCTTGACGTTGCATGCCTATGCGAGTTCGAACGTCAGCTCGCGATATAGAGCCGTGGTGGAACATTCCCTTCTCTTCGACGACTTCTTTCATGATGATCGTTGCAATGTCCCTCTGGATGCGAAAGAAGTTATCTCTAAGTTTATAATCCTTGGGATTCTACCCACTTGCGGATATGAACACCGCTTGTGGTTGTCATGCGAAGCTGTTGGTGATCCCTTCTGAACTCCATCATGAGATGGAGGAGGTAGAATCCATCGTTCCTACTTGGTTTCGGGACTGGATGTAGCAGAAGTTAGTTCTATTGAGAAACCTGGCTTGCGGTTCCTTTGTTTCCTGATCTGCAGGTAGCCAACCCTCAAGCTGAAGCGGTGGAGAGCATCATCTAGAATATTCATTACGTGGGTGTAGTCCTTCTCGTAGTTTCTAGTAGGGTCGAAATACACGGTGTGGGAGACTCGCATGTAAAGAATGATAAGGATGGCGCGCCAGTTGTTGCGGGGGAAAAAACACCTCAAACTATTCTCCATATGAGCGAGAAGGAATAATTGAAATGTACAAAAGGGTAGTCCGGCACTGACTTACTTTGGATGATAAGGCAGGAGGACAATTTCCTGGTCCTTATTCCTTATCATGAAGTTTTCTAGGTACTCGCTAGTAGTTTTACGCTCAAAGTCGCCGAGACACAAGAAGGACTCCTGCATGTAGTATGGATCCGCCACACAGATTTGCGAGACATGTTCTCTCTTCATGACGGAGTTCATATTTAGCGCAAAAAGGTGGACGATTGTAAAATCGAGCCGCCTTGTGAGAAACATCTCGACGGTATGGTCAAACCGCAGGAAGAACACCTCCGCGGGCCGTGTGTCGACGTAGCACTTCCCCTCAGGCTAGTAGGCTTATCTCAGTCGATAGCACATGGTCGTGCAGTCTCCTGAGAGCCCCTGATATGGCGTACAGCAGTTTCGGCGGTAGGATCGGCTCGCCCGCGACATGGAACATGGCCGCACCTTGGATGGATACATGCTCTGCAAAATCCGCTGTCTGGCTGCTATGTGCTCTGGCTTCTTTGTAAGCAGCGGAGCCTTTCTTCGGCGGTTTCTTCCTCTCCTTTTTCTTGTGCTGACCTTCCAGACCCTGCCATAACCCCTGCCCCAGTGTTATCGGGCTAAGCACTGTACGACCCTCGGCTAGTTGAGCCTGCGTTGAGTCGGCATCTTCAGGCGTGTCTTGTGAGGATTGCATGAATAGAGACTTCTTGCAATCAACCCTGCTAGGACGTTTCTGCCCAGGCACATCATCCATCTCCTCATCAGCATGCTGATAGCCTGAGTCGTCATATGGCTGACTCATCATTTCTACATCGTCGTTATAGGCGCCTGTATTGAGGAGCCGAAGAGGGTCATCCTCGTCCATCTCATCATCCAATATTTGTTCTACGGGGGCAATTACATCATCCACTATTGGAACCCCTTCCTCGCCTCGTCCGCCGCTCTCACCCGGCAGTACAGGCGCTGGTAATTGCATAGGCGGGGTGGTGGTGTTCATACCTGCTTGCTGATGTGTGGTTATTGGTGTGTTCTCGCCCGCCTCCAGACGAAGATGATTCTTCGGCCATACCAGCATCCAACCCTTGCAGTTTCCAAGAAACGTCGGGCTCTCGTCGTCCTCTCCCCCGAGCCGTACTAGAGAAGGCAAATCCTCGTGCCCCAATTTCACGCTAGATAAGTTAACCCTGAAGTGGCCAACGGGGATTTGCTGGCCGTGGAAATTGAGTTCCAAGGGCTTCGTTATCACTGCCTTTCCCATGTCCACCTTCTGGCCTTTGATCAAGTAGAGTATGGTGCACGGGGTTTTGTCGGCCTGCAAAGACATGTCTGCAGCGTAAAACATCCGAAAGGCAACAAAAACGGTGAGGGCGTCGAGCTCAGCCAAAGACGAAGGCCTGCCTAGCAAGCCAGAGACAGAGGATGGGCTGCTATGAGTAGGTGCGGGAGCAGGCTCGGTTGCATGAGCAGGTGATGGTGCGGTTGTGATGTTCACCGAGTTGCTCCTAACGAAGCTGGGCATGGGAAAATCATCTGCCATCTTGTCTAGATTTTCCTTCATCCAGTTGATGACAGCCGGGATCAACTTAGTAGCGAAATCAGTTCTGCAGGCAGCTACAGCTGCAGCGACTGTCTACTGGACCAACTCATTTTTCTCCTGAGCTGCTTTTTTCGCGTCCTCAGCTGCTTTTTTCTCGAACGCAAGCTTCACCTTCTCGTCGATGTTCACCTGACTAAACTTCTTTTTCCGCTTCTTTGCCTCCGAGCCCTCGTTGTAATAGACCTTCCACGTGGCGCTGTCTCTGGCGCTGTGCACACGTCCATATTGCGGCCGCTGGTCCAAAGCGAGTCCCTTCAGTTCGTTCAAGGCCTGGTTGATAGGGGTGTCCCACTTGGGCCTCATCGACGAAGACTCGCTTTTGACTGAAAGCCTGTGTTACTTCTCCTGCAAAAGGAATGTGAACCATTTACGAATGTGTAGTCGACTTGATCAGAAGCTAAATGTAAGGTGTGGTAAAAGAATAATTACCAGTATCCTTTCCAATTTCCTCGTGATCGTGTCCGTGTAAAAAACCTTCTTTTCCTTGTCCCACTTGTAGTGGGCCCGAATGAAGTCACGCTCCAAGCGGGTAGTGAACTTCACGAAGGGGTCTGGGATCCCCGCGGCTTCACGTTCCGTGTCCTCCTTATCCATATGGGCCTTTTGCCAAGGTAGCCACGGCTTTCGAAGCGTTGGTTCCCCGTGTTCCTTTGCTGAAGCACCTTGAATTTCTCAGCCTTAGCCTTGTCTAGCTCGGTAGCGCAAGTATCCTTGCACTTTTGGAACTCCTCTTCCATAAGTGTCGGATTTGCCTCTAGAATCTTGGATAGGGGTTCCTTAGCTTTAATAGCTCGTTTCACTCTCCCTTTCCAGGAGGCCAAATCATTGCTGAACATGCCCATGGCGTGGTTGTTAATCTTTTCATCTTCGGATCATCCCACGGGTGTTCTATGCGGTCATCCCGATCGGGCAACTGGAATCTCTTGTGCAGCTTCGTTAAGAGCAACGGCTTCAAATGTTCTTTACCCCTTAAGTGATCATCGTTGATGCTCACGCATTCCTGTAGGATGCATTCGAGTTGGTTCCCATAGCACTTGCAAGATTCTTCCGGCTCTAATGGCTCAAACTTGCCAGGGGCCATCTTTTTGATCAGCAGTCGTTTGATGCCGAGTTTGTTAGGTTTTCGTATCCTCTGCTTCATCTGCTTCTTCTTTTCATTAGTGGCTTCGGCGCTGGTACCTTCCCTGCCGTTCTCGGCGCCGCCATCGGTGCCGGTGCCATCGGTGTCAATGTCGTCATCAGTACAATCATCGAGGCCGCCCTGCAAACCTTGACTGTGCTTAGTAGCCAAAAAGTCGAGGTAGTTATATTCACCCTTGTAATCCATCTCATCTGCATCGTGGTTAGAAGGCCCAGTTTCTTTATTGTTCGACATTTTTCCGATGATTAAGTCTCCTCGTTTAATTCTTAAACTACAATAAAATGAGTAATGGCATAAAAAAAGGTCTATGGTTTGCTGGAATGGCATTTCATTCCCGCCGTAGCAAATCCCGGCACTCGATATGCCTAAAATCTAGCACAAGTCATGCCAAAATTCACGGGAAATTTCGGCATGACCTATGCTAAAAAGTGGACATATCGAGCGCCTGAAATTCACCGGAACGGAAATGAATCAACATTCCGGCAAAACATAGGCCACTCGGATCATTTACCCTGGACATAACCATCATTTTCCAAAATCACACGTCCAAAATATCACATGTCCAAATTCCAAATATCACATGTGCAAATAACATGTCCACATATCACATGTCCACTTCAAATTTGCATATAACAGGATGAAAAATACAGAACTTGAAGAAAAATGCAAGAAGTCCTTTTTCTTCACAATATTTGAAAGTAAATTCAGCACTTGTCAAATTTCTGTCATAATTTGAAACCTACCTAAATTTCTTTCCTAATTTCAAACCTACCTAAATTTCTGTCCTAATTTGAAACCTAGAGAAATTTTTGTCCTAATTTGAAAACCTAGCTAAATTTCTGTCCTAAATTGAAACCTTGGGTTCATACTAACTAGGGTTAATCCTAACTAGGGTTCATACTAATTAACTATGTCTCATACTACCTAATCTGTCCTAGGGTTCATACTAATTAACCTAGTGTTTATACTACCTAATTTGAAACCTAGCTAGGGTTCATAGTAACTAGTGTTAATCAATTCTGTTTTTTTAAATAGCAACAATTGCTTTAACTATAATAATTAAATAGCAACAATTGCTTTAACTAAAAAATAGCAACAGTTTGAAACCTAGGGTTCGTACTAACTAGCACTAAAAAATAGCCACTAATCTAGCACTAAGCTAGCACTTATCTAGGGTTCATATGGCACTAATATTGCACAAATAAACCTATCTAGGGTTCATATGGCAGAGTGAGAGAGAGAGAGAGAGAGAGAGAGAGAGCAGAGAGCAGAGAAGAGGGGAGGGGAGAGGTCGGGGGATGGATGGTGGCTTACAGGGGGGCCCGGGTGAGATGGCGGCACCGAGGATGGTCGAAGGCGAGGCGGGGTTGGGGGAGACGGTGACATTAAGGAGGCTGCATGTGCCGCGAGGTCGAGGAGGAGGACGTAGGTGCGCGACGACGTCGAGGAGGCTGCAAGCGCCGGCGAGGTCGAGAAGGAGGAGGCAGGTGTGCGGCGACGTCGAGGAGAAGGCAGCCACGGTGAGGACGGGCTCTGGTGATGGCGCGAGGAGGCAAGGGCGGTGAGGGCTCCGGGGGGGGGGGGGAATTGGGGCAGAGAGGCCCGCGCAGTGCGATTAAGTCAAAGTAGCAGTAGCGTGTTTCGGGATACGTGCTATAGCTAAGTTAGGAGTAGCGCCTGTCCAGACAAACCGTTCTATAGCTAAGTTAGCTATAGCGCGTATCCAGAAACGCGTTACTACTACTTTGACTTAGCAGGAAAAACGCGCTACTGCTATTCCTATGATTTTTTCCTTCCATTTTCATTTTCTTTATTCCTTTCTGCCTTTTCTTATCTTTTAATTTTTTTTGTTTTATTTTATTTTCTCCTTTTTCTTTTTCTTTTCTATTCCTTTTAATTTTCTTTTCATTTTCTTCTTTCCTTTCTCATTTTTCTTTTTCTTTTGTTTTCCGAAAGAAGACCGAGATGGGAAGAAGGGGATCGCATCGGATACAATGTATATAACTCAGGCGGCTGTTTATATCACAAATCATTTCACCGGTAACGATTAAGTGCATACACAAAATAAATACATACATATATATAAATGATGCATGGTTTCTTAGCGTCGATGATTTTGTTTTTGAGTGAGCTTGTTTCCCTTCTTGTTCGTTGACGAATAATTGAGCCCCTCATTGTGACTTTTCCTTTTCCATGGAGTACGATCTTTCTTAGGTAATGTAGTATTGATTCTTCTTTTGACGTATGCTTCATCGTCATCGTCATCTTCCCTCATCGTGTTTCCGTACTGGTCGTAATCTTCCTCGCTGGCGACTCCATCCATTCCAATGATATTCCTTTTGCCTCTCCTCACGACTACACGGCTAGGATTCGTCGGGTTGGTTATGAAGAAGCATTGTATCACGTGCTTGGCGTGTACCCATGGCTTGTTTTTTGCGATGGCGTTCACGATAGCGCTCTTGGCATCGGGTATAGACATGGTAGTGAAATACCGGTTTTCTCTTTCGACATTCTTAGCCCATCTGACACGGAACATCGTCGTGCTGTGCAGTCCAGAGTAGTCAAGCTCCCAAATCTCCTCGACCCTTTCGTAGAATCTCTCAATTGTGGCGTTGTCGCCAGTCATGCATTCCATCGTCACCCCTGAGTTCTGAAAATCACTATTCATATCTTTGGCTCAGTGTAGAATGTGGATCCGTTGATATCGTATGCCTGATAAGTCGCGAGGTTGGCCGCGGGGCCATGTGCTAAGGCGTATATTAGCAATCCGTCCTGAGGGCCCTCTTCCGGGGGATTAGCAAGAATATGTTGTTTGATCCAATGCAGGAAAGTGGAGTTGTGCTCTCTAATAACTTCGGCGTTCGTCCTGCGTAGCCCCCGGTCACGATACTTCTTTGTGATGGTTTCTTTGTGCAGTGTCACGAAAGGATCTACCACATCTAGGTGATGTAGCACTACTAAGTTTGCTATGTCAAAGTCGTTGCGTGGATCCGAGTAACCGACATGCAGTTCCCTGTGACTATTGGAGTGACCTTCTCCTTCGAGCCTCCCAAGGTGCTTCTTAACGGGCAAACCAATACCAGGCCGGTCTCCGCCATATAGATAATTCTCGCAGAAAGAGATGCACTCTTTGGTCAGATAGCCCTGGACGATGGTTCCATCCGGACGGGACATGTTATGAATGAATCCTTTGATGACCCCATTCATCCTCTCAAACGGCATCATGTTGTGCAGGAATGACGGCCCCAGGTCGATTATGTTGTCCACAATGTGGACACACAGATGCACCATGACGTCAAAGAACGCGGGCGGGAAGTACATCTCACGCTCGTTTAGTATCACAACGATCTATTCTTGTAGCCTTCGGAGCTGCTTCACACTGATCGACTTTTGAGAGATGACATCGAAAAAGTTGCAAAGACCAATAAGCGTATCACGGACGTGCTTGTCCATTATCCCTCTAAGGGCAACAGGTAGTATCTACGTCATCATCACATGATAGTCATGGGACTTCATCGCGTTGAACCTTTTCTTCTTCGTGCCTAGAAACCTGCTTATCTTCCCACAGTAACCGGAACTAACTTTGATTCTGGTAAGGAAATTGAAGAATTGATCGATCTTAGCCGGATTTAAGGTGAAGCAAGAAGGGGGGAAATAATCCTCTTCCTTCACTTTTTTTCCTTTCTTCTCCCGCGCCTCCGTCTCCGTCTCTGTCTCCTCTGACTTTTGACGGGGCGGCATGTGCAGATCTGCCCTGATTTTCAAATCTTGCAAGTCTCTTCTTGCCTTCGGCCCATCCTTGGTCTTATCCGACATGTTCATCAGTGCCGCAAGCAAGCTCTCAAGGACATTCTTATAGATATGCATTTGATCAAGGCAATGAGGCGTGTCGAGTTTGTGCCAGTACTCCAAGTTCCAGAAAACAGACCTCATCTTCCATAACTTCAGCAGCGGCTCCGACGCCTTTTCCATCGTCTTTCCCGGCGTGGGGCACTGTTCCAAGTTTTTCAACAGCTCATCGATTTCGATGCTGCTCTACTTACATGGAGGTTCTAGAAGCTCCGCCTCACCATTGAATAGATCTCCATGGTTTCTCCACGGGTCATCCTTCTCGAGCCATCTTTGATGCCCCATGTACATGAATTTCCCAGACCAGCCATGTTTCGTTGACGTTAGCTGTTGAGACATCGTATCATCCAAGCACCGCGTGCATGCGCAATATCCGTGGCACACCTGGCCTGCGACATATCCGTAACCGAGATAGTCGTGCACCATCGTGATCAGCGTGGCCCTCATATAGAAATACTCACCTTTGCTACCGTCCCATGTCTTGGCCGGTGTTTTCAATAACGTGTCTAACTCCTCTTGAAGTAGCCCCAGATATAGATTAATATTATTTCCCGGTTCTTTCGACCCTTGAATCAGCATGCTCATGTGTATGTACCTCGACTTCATGCACATCCAGGGGGGAGGTTGTACATCCATACAAACACGGGCCATGTGCTATGGTTGGTGTTCTAGTTGCCAAACGGATTCATGCCATCGGTACACGTGCCAAGCACGATGTTCCTTGCATCACATGCGAAATATCGATATTCGCCGTTGAACGCTCTCCACAGGCTCGCATCCGCGAGGTGTCCTCTCCACGTGCCAACGCATGAGCTTTGCTTCCTTGGGACTGACAAAATAATGTTGTAGACGGGGAGTGATCGGTATGTACCATACAACTTTTTGGGGAGATTTCTTTCCGGCCTTCTTGTATCGAGAAGCATTGCACACCGGACAATTGGTTTTTTCAGCGTGCTCCTTCTGATAAATGATGCAATCATTGATGCATGCATGGTATCTAACGTGCTGCAGATCAAGAGGGCACATGATCTTCTTGGCATCATCCACACTAGTAGGACATAGATTCCCTGCGGGAAGAACATCCTGTAGGTACTTGAGAAGCTCATCGAGGCTTGTGTCGGTCCATTTATTTTTAGCCTTCGTCTTCAGAAGTTCGAGCGTGAAACTCAAGCGGGTCACCTCGGGATTGCAACGATCATACAATGGAGTGTTCGAGTGTACCACCTGTTGCTCCAGCTTGGCCTCCTCTCTAGAAGCAGATCTGTCAGTACTTGTCTCCTTGCGAAGCAGGTGTCGAACATGAGGATCCCGGACGATTGAACTTAGTAGCAACGAAGTCTGCAGCGTGTAGTCCACATTTTCTCCGCCGCCATGTCCGGCCTCTTATCCGCCACCATGTTCGGTCTCTTCCCCGCCGCCATGTCCAGCCCCTTCTCCGCCGCCATTATCGGTCATCTCTTCGTCTTGCCCCGTGTCATCATTGGCTGCCCCGTCGGCGGCCTCATCATCATCATCATATTCAATTATCCACCGAGTATAGCCATCCATGAAACCAGTCATGAGCAGGTGCGCCATAAAATGACCATCCTCATAGGGGTCGAGCCAAACTCCTCCTTTGCATCTTCGACATAGACATAAAATGTCTGTCCTGTTATTTTCATTCATGTCCTGCACCGCCGATCGCAACCACCTTTCCACCATCGTTCCACTGACCATCATGAATGCCTGCACGGTAATAATAAACAAATTGATTATAAAACTGCATGCATGCATCAAAGTCATACAAAAATTCGGCATGACCTTCCCTAAAAATAGGACATATAGAGGTTGCCCGAAATTCACCGAAACGGAAATAAATCGACATTTTGGCAAAACATAGGCAAATCAAGCACAATTCGGCGGCAACTCATGCCACACACACAACACTTTGGCAGAGTTGGCCATTAGTCCTGGTTCGTAAGGGCCTTTAGTCCCGGTTCACCAACCAGGACTAATAAGTTGGGACTAAAGGCCCCCACCCTTTAGTCCCGGTTGGCCACGACCCGGGACCAAAGGCCCACCATGTGGCACGAGCCCGCGCCGGGGGCTGGGGGACCTTTAGCACCGGTTGGTGACACCAACCGGGACTAGAGGTTTAGGGGTTTAGGGTTTTAGGATTTATGATTTATGGTTTATTTTTTCTTTTTGTTTTGTGTTTTCCATTTAATTGTTTTTCATTTCAAACATATTTTACGCTACTGCAGTCGTCAAGTGTCACTGCTACTACATACTGTACACGTCAGATACAATAGATTTCTCGTACGACCAATCATATATCATAGAATTTCTCGGACGACCATGCATACACACACACACACACATATATATATATATACAACTTGGTACATACAATTTCTCCTACAATTTGCAGATCATTACATGCAGGCATTAGGTGTAATGGTATTCTCCTTGGGGATCTATGACCTAGTCAAGCAAAAATCCCGCAATTTCCTCTTGAAGTGCTCGTATGCTGTCCGTTGGTAGGAGCTTATCCGCATCTCTTGCATCTTTATTAAAAAAAGGAGATCAATATGAATATATTAGTTGTGTGTATATATATTAGATCATGATAAAAAGAAATTTGAATTGTCTGTGCGTACCCAAAGTTGTCTTGCAGATGTGCTCCTTTCAGACGTCATAATGTGAATGTTCTCGCAAACGTAGTATGCACCTAAATTATTCCCCGACGCCTGACTCATGTACTCTACTAGAATAGACTTCAATCAGATAATAATTAATCAAGCATGATAATGGTATTGAAACTAGAATTAAAGAGATACGCGGACGTAGCTAGTACTACTTAATTACGTACCCTGGGTCGCACCCATTTCAGCTCTTATTTCCATTGGGCTCTAACCTGTTTGATGAACTTTTGCCAAACCCTGCCCGCCGGCAAAGAAAATGAATAAAGGAGTTATTAATTAGTTGGTATTAGGAAATGAACTAAAGAGGGCGACATAGTGCGATAATGATTGAAATTACCTGTCGACCATCTCCTTCATGTTTGAGTATTCTTTAGGCTCTTTAAGTAGTGAGTTCAGTACTTTTACTTTTCCCTCGTCAACTTCAATGATTAGCAGGATCCAGTGGAAACTGCATGCGCACACGTTTGTATAATTAAGCGGGCATGTGCATAAGTCATCAACTACACTTATTAACATCTAGTAAGCAAAACGGAATTTGTAGTACAAGACAGTAACACTCACCCGAAGTTGTAAGGAAGTAGTACTTCTGATTGGGTATTTAGTTGCTTCAAAAACTCTAGCAAGTTTCTCTCTGTGTCTTTTTGGCTGACTAGCCACACACCTTCATTAACGGTATTTGGGTCAATGAATCCAATGCCATAGCGCCCATCTCTTTTCATTTCATAAATCTTCATTCTACATAATACCACAGAAAAGAATATAGTGAGGATAATTACAGGTAATGAACGAGCACAGCTAGAGACTTAAATTACAGAAAGAAATCACTTACAGACAATAGCAACTGACAAGAGATTTGTCAAGTGCGTCTTGATTGAATAACTAAAACATTTCTTGAAACTCAACCCACAAATCTTTTTCATGGAAGTAATGCTCTGCCTTGACTTTCACCATGAGGGCCTCACACCCGTTCTTTATTTCTCTCAGGTACCACTCATGCAATCTGCGCATTCTCGTTGATAGAAGCGGGACCTCCTCAGGACTGACCAGAGGTTGGCCAGGGACATATTTCCATGCTAGTTCCTCCTCTTCAAACCCAGGGAGAACCTCGATGCCTAGGAGTTGTTCAACAGTGACACCAGCATCTTTAGCCATCTATCTATGAGCGTCGGTTATTTCCGGATTATCGGCGGTACTCACATGTTATTGTACAGTGAGCGGGGGGATCGACTACACTGCCTGTTCTCCTAGCTGGGGAACAGTTTTCCCGCATTTATTACTACCTTCTTGGCTCAAGCTCGACTCCTTATCTTTTTGTGCACGATATGACTTCTTAATAGAGCGCTCATAGTCTGAGTCCATTATCTTCACAGCCGGTTTAGCCATATCCACAAAGTGTTGTAGGACTTCGAAGGTATTTTCTCCTTTGGCGGCGGGGGCGGTTTCGGGGCAAAATGGGCCTTCACTTGGGCAGCCACTTCAGCATTTTTTTCCTTGATAGTCATCTCGTAAGCCAACTTCTTTTTGGCAGGAGGAGAGGCTTTCTTACGTGGTGCTCTCTTCCGCTTTGGAGAAGGCTGACGCGCCCGAGATCGATATGGCGGACTTGCGCTAATGGGCTCCGTCTTGGGGTGGGGTGATGGAGTCGGCTGACGCGGTGGCGGACTAGTGCCGCACTCCGTCTCGGGGTGGGGCGGTGGAGTCGGCTGACGCGGTGGTAGACTAGAGCCGTGCTCCATCTCGGGGTTGGGCGGTGGATTCGGCTGACGCGACGGACTTGGAGGAGGAGCCGGCTAACGCGGCGGACTTGGAGGAGGAGTGGCTGGCCTTGTAAAGACGATGCAATCCTTTCTCCATAGAATGATACGACGTATGGCGTCTCCCAGTGTGTGTTATTCCTCACCTCCAGGAATGTCAAGCTCTAGCTCGTCATATCCCATCATCACTTCATCCACCCCGACACGAGCATAGCCAGCTGGAATCAGATTGTCATGGAAGGTTGCTTCATGGGGATTTGGTAAAGCATAGACGTCCGCCACCTTCATGGATATGTTCTTTACTTTCATGTGTAGCTCACAAGGTGTCGAAACTTTGATATCATCCACGGGGTATCTAGCCAGTAGTGCATCATCGGCCAGGATGGAACCCATGCTGCTTTTCGGCATAGATGGGATGGTGCTATCCAATACTGGATCTGCTTGCTGCTACCGCTGAGACGCCCTTTCCTAGCTAAGTGAGTCGATCTGCTCTCCTGCTGCTTGAAAGTGCGTTCCAACTCCGCGTGCTTTCATTCTACCTATTGAAGGCGGTCAGCTTCCAGCTTCTTCTGCTCCTCCTCCTACTTCTTCTTTCTAGCACGACTTCTGTAAGTGGGGTTCCATGCCGCAAACCCTTCAAACCACGGAAGAACGCCTTTGCCTCGTGTTCGTCCCGGGTGTTCAGGATTCTTCAAGGCGCGCGTAAGCTCATCATTCTCTCTCTCGGGCTTGAACGCCCCGTTCGAGCCTCTTCTATTGCAACAAGTAAAGCGTAGGAGGCTTCTTTAAGACTTGCCCGCTGCATAACCAGACCTGTCTTTGGGTCCAACTTTTCCCCCATGCGCATAAAACCAAGTCCAGCACCTGTTGGGCCAACTCAATGTAACTGGAGTGACCGCTGCAGCAATCATCTGTTCCTCAGATTGATCCCACTTAGGCCGGCCGACCTGGTAGCCACATGGCCCCAGAATATGGTGAAACTTTTTTTTTGCAGCATTAATCTTGTTTTTCCTCGACCATTCCTGAGCTGCTTCCGATTCCTTGAACTTCACAAAAGAGTCCCAGTGATCTCCTTCTCCAGTACTCCAGTTAATTCTGGAGTCTTCTTTCCTGCTTCTTCGTAGCCTTTCCATATTATTTTTTTGTGGTTGCAGAAGCACTCGGCCATCTCCCGTTCTGCATTTGTCAAATGCTCTGGTAGGGTGAAATGTGACATGAGCGTTTCCCAAAGCAGATCTTTTGCTCTTTCGTCCACAAAACTAACTCCTCGACCTCCCTTTGGCTTATTCCACTGTTGAACGGAGATCGGGATTTTGTCCCTGACAATAACTCCACACTGATGGTTAAATTTTTCCACATTATTTTTAGGAGCCTCCGGTTCACCAGATGGTTTGATCGAATCGATGTTGTAATTTATGCCAGGCTGCAACCTTTTGGCCGGGCCTCGTACTGCCCTGCTTGTTGAAGATTTGCTCGATCTGGATGGCTAAAAGAAGAAATATCGATTTGTTACCATATATAGATACAAATCAATTAATACATGTAATGATCACCATAGGCCTTATATATATACCTTGCCGGTCTTTGTTAATTGAAGAACATTTCCTTCGTCATCATTGTTGTGGCCTTCGTCTCTTCATTCGTCTTCATCAAATATTCCCTCACCGGAATTTTTCAGATATTGCGAGCCGTCATCTGTAGCTTCATTCTCTGGGCTCGGGGAGCGTATGATGTTGAACATGATCTCTTCTCCGGCTCTGCCGGTATCGTCCATAGCTTATATTAACTAATCCAGAAGAAAGATAAAACAATTTAGTATTGAAATTAGAATGCAATCAATAAGAAAAAACTGAATCATAGTAGGTAATATGCATCTCGAATAATATCACTAATACATCTCAAATAATCCAGATAAATGCATCATCGAATATTATCGAATATAATCTCGAATACATCGTCTCGAATATTATCGAATATAATCTCGAATACATCGTCTCGAATATTATCGAATATAATCTCGAATACATCTCGAGCATTATCACTAATACATCTCGAATATTATCATATAACATCACTAGCTAATACAAATCGAATATTATCGAAGAATCTAGTTCACTCGCAGTTCCTGAGGCGTGGGCGGTGGACACCCAAAGAGAAGGAACCATCACAGGTTCATAACTCGGGTGAGATCCCTGAAGAACCTGCCAGGTATTGGAGAACCGGACATCCAACGCAACCATGTAACGACGGACGTGCTCGTCCTCCTCCCTGACACGGCGACGTACCACCTCCTCGGGGGCAGGCTGCCTCCGCACCGAAAATGGCCCACGCGACCGCCACCAAAGAAGCTCCGGGTCGACGACAGGAGCCTAGTTCCTCACCAAGCTGCGCGCCCCAGAAGTTAGCACCTCCCAGTGCCAGCTCGGCGGAGCCCAGACCCGGACATGGCGCCTCTCAAGCAGGTTGTCGCCACCAAGTCGACGACAAGGATACGGGCCCGGCATCATCGACGCCAAAAATGTTTCTATGCAAATTTAGCATTTTTTAAATGCTTGATTATGATTTTTGTAATTCTTGTTCACTTGATTTTGCAATGCATGACAAACTTTTGCAAATACAACATTAAGATATTAACATTAAAATATTTTTAATACATGGTTAACTTTTTTCTATGCAACTTTTTTCTATACTATAAATGATACAACATTAAAAGTATAAAAAGCTAAAAAATAGAAGAGAAAATCTAGCTAGTGAAAAAAAAGAATCTATGCAAATTGTATACATACATACATATATTGTATACATACATACATACATTGTATACATACATATATACATATACTAATTAAGCATACATTGTATACATACATACATATTCGTACTAATAAGCATCTACAACATCTAAGTGCTTGCCGGGAGGCTCACCGTCCGGGTTCGTCGGGGCGCAGGGACGCCGGAGGCAGGGAGGAGGCGTGGGCGGCGCCGGGGCTCGGGGAGGAGGGCGGGCGGCATCGGGTCGGGGAGGAGGCGTCGGCGGCCGGCGACGGGGTTCGGGGAAAGAGGCACGGGCGGCCGGCGTTGGGGGCGGCGACGACGAGGGCGGGCGCGGCGGCGTCGGGCTCAGGGAGGAGGCGCGGGCGGCCGGCGTCGGGGGCGGCGACGACGAGGACGTGCTCGGGGGCGGTGGTGAGCTCCGATCCGGTAGCCTGGCGTCGTCGAGGTCTTTGGCGTCGTCGGGGCAAACTGATGGTGTGATTGGAAACACCTTTAGTCCCGGTTGGAGCCACGAACCATGACTAAAGGGTTGTGTTACCCGGTGTCGAATGTTTAGTCCCACCTCCCTCGTTGAGAGGAGCTCACAGCAGTTTATAAGCCCCGCCGCGGCTTCCCCGTCGAGCACCTCTCTAAAGCAGGCCTGTATGGGCCTAACGAACTTGGCACTGCCCTATGGGGCCTACTTGCCCTGCGGGCCTGCATCCTGGCCCAACTAGTAGTTGGGTTTCTAGTCGTATGCAGGCCGTGGCGGCCTAGTAGGCAGGCATTTTTTTAATTTATTTATTTTCCAGTTTTTTTTTGCTTTATTTATTTTCTTTTGTTTCTACTTACAGCTAAATATTTAGAGTTTTTGAGTGAATCTTTTTGCTTTATGTCACAAAAATTATAAACTTTCTGTTAGTGCCAGTAGTTTTCAAATTTAATAGTTTAAATTTGAATTCTTTGAAATTTGTGCGAATCACTAGTTTGTGAATAACTTTACTTTAAAAATAGATTTTTGAGAGATTCTTTTTCCTGTTATTTAATATTAGTGTTTTTTATCATTATATTCAATTTGGTAATTTTTAGGTTATTTCAAATGGATGTTTTAATCAAAAACATATTCTGTTTAGATTTTTCATTTTATAGCTCAAAAAAACCAGTAAATGCATGAAAAATAGCGAATGAAGTTAGAAAGGGTTGAGAATTGATGATGTGGCTTTGAATGGTGGATGTTGAACGCACAAAAAATCTGGAGTTGAAATAATTTTAAGAAAATGAAATGCCTTTGTAACAGATCAGTTTTCGTCCGAAACCCTGATACTTAGAAAGAGATTGTCCATTTTGTACACGAAGTGCATCTAGTTTTTGCCGTAACCCTCTCAACTTTTTAGCACATGCTATGTGGGTGAAATGATGATACCATGCCAACTTTCAACCTTTTGAGAGCTCATTTGTAGTGCTTTTCAATTTCAGGGTCATTTAGCTCAAAAAAATCAGTAAATGAATGAAAAATAGTGAATGAAGTCAGAAAGAGTTGAAAATTGATGATGTGGCTTTGAATGGTGCATGTTGAATGCACAAAAAGTCTAGAGTTGAAATAAGTTTAAAAAAATGAAATGCCTTTGTAACAGTTGAGTTTTCATCCAGAACCCTGATACCTCAAAAGAGATTGTCCATTTTGTACACGAAGTGCTTCCAGTTTTTGCCGTAACCCTCTCAACTTTTTAGCACATGCTGTGTGGTGAAATGATGATACCATGCCAACTTTCAACCTTTTCAGAGTTCATTTGTAGTGCTTTTCAATTTCAGGGTCATTTAGCTCAAAAAAATCAATAAATGCATGAAAAATAGCCCATGAAGTAAGAAAGGGTTGAAAATTGATGATGTGTCTTTGAATGGTGCATGTTGAACACCCAAAAAGTCTGGAGTTGAAATAAGATTAAAAAAATGAAATGCCTTTGTAACAGATGAGTTTTCGTCCGAAAGCCTGATACTTCGAAACAGATTGTCCATTTTGTACACGAAGTGCATCCAATTTTTGCCGTAACCCTCTCAAATTTTTAGCACATGCTATGTGGGTGAAATGATGATACCATGCCAACTTTCAACCTTTTGAAAGTTCATTTGTAGTGCTTTTCAATTTCAGGGTCATTTAGCTCAAAAAAATAGCAAATGAAGTCCTACATAATGCATGAAATATTTTGTTTGGACATAATATTTTTTCCTGTTTCAAATGCCAAAACACATAAATACCCTAACTATTACAAAGATTCCCTCCGGTTTGCCGAAGTGGGACTTTCCAGATAAGTCCGGAAACTCACTAGAGAAGAAAGTGATGACGGTGAAGCCGGTCACTTCCCACAGTGGGATCTTGTGATATCAAACTTTTTCTTCGCGTGTGTCCCTTTGCGCCGTAAGCATAGACAATCTTCATCATTTAACAGGATGCTTGGTTCAATGTTCACTGTGAAAGGAGCAATTTCATGAAACTTTTCATAATCTTCTGACATGTCTGTCTTGTCCTCCACTCGCACGATGTTTCTTTTCCCTGAAAGAACTATGTGGCACTTTGGGTCATCGTATGATGTATTCGCTTCCTTATCTTTTCTTTTTCTCAGCTTGGTAGACATGTCCTTCACATAGAAAACCTGCGCCACATCATTGGCTAGGACGAAAGGTTCATCTGCGTACCCAAGATTGTTGAGATCCACTATTGTCATTCCGTACCGCGGGTCTTCCTTTACCCCGCCTCCTGTCAGATTGACCCATTTGCACAGAAACAAAGGGACCTTCAATTCACGTCCATAGTCAGGTTCCCATATCTCTTCTATGTAACCATAATATGTGTCCTTTGGCCTATTGGTGTTTGTTGCATCAAAGCGGACACCACTGTTTTGGTTGGTGCTCTTTTTATCATGGGCGATCATGTAAAATGTATTCCCATTTATCTCGTACCCTTTGAAAGTCAATATAGTCGAAGATGGCAACTTGGATAGCAAGTACAACTCATCTGCAACAGTGTCTTAATGCATGAGACGTGTCTGCAACCAACCGGCAAAATCCTCATTTGTTTCACGTGTAATCCAGTCGTCAGACTGCTCTGGGTGTTTGGAGTGTAGAATATTCTTGTGTTCCTCCATATACGGAGCCACCAAGCCGGAATTTTGTAGAAAGTAGTAGTGTGCTTGTGCCCAAGAATGCCCGTCCATACATATTACTTGGTCCCTTCCTAGTGCGCCTTTTCCATCCAGTCTTCCCTCATGCCGCGATTCAGGAACACCAATCGGCGTAAGGTCGGGAATAAAGTCAACACAAAACTCAATGACCTCCTCTATTTCATGGCCCTTGGAGATGCTTCCTTCTGGCCTAGCACGGTTATGAACTTATTTCTTTAAGACTCCCATGAACCTCTCAAAGGGGAACATATTATGTAGAAATACAGGACCCAGAATGGCAATCTTGTCGACTAGGTGAACTAGGACGTGCATCATGATATTAAAGAAGGATGGTGAGAACACCAACTTGAAATTGACAAGACATTGCACCAAATCATTCTGTAACCTTGGTAGGATTTCTGAATTGATTACCTTCAGAGAGATTGCATTGAGGAATGCACATTGCTTCACAATGGCTAATCGAACGTTTTCCAGTAGAAGCCCCCTCAATGCAACCGGAAGCAGTTGCGTCATAATCACGTGGCAGTCATGAGACTTAATGTTCTAGAACTTTTTCTCTGCCATATTTATTATTCCCTTTATATTCGATGAGAAGCCAGATGGGACCTTCATACTAAGCAGGCATCCAAAGAAGATTTCCTTTTCTTTGGTAAGAGCGTAGCTGGCATGACCCTGATAATGCTTTGGATGCATGCCGTCTTTTTTGTGCATACGTTACTGGTCCTCCCGTGCCTCCGGTGTATCTTTTGTCTTCCCATACACGCCCAAGAAGCCTAGCAGGCTCACGCAAAGATTCTTCGTCACGTGCATCACGTCGATTGCGGAGCGGACCTCTAGTTTTTCCAACAGGGTAGGTCCCAAAATATAGATTTGTTCTTCAACATGGGTGCATGTCCGTCAGCTTCATTCGAAACAGATTGTCCGCCAGGACCCTTTTCAAAGATTACTTTTAAATCCTTGACCATATCAAGTATATCATGACCAGTACGGTGGCGAGGCTTCTTCCGGTGATCTGCCTCACCTTTGAAATGCTTTCCTTTCTTTCTTAAGAGATGCTTGATCGGAAGAAATCGACGATGTCCCAGGTACACATTCTTCTTTACATTTATCCAAATATATATTGTTGGTATCATCTAAACAGTGCGTGCTTGCGTGGTATCCCTTGTTTGTCTGTCCTGAAAGCTTACTAAGAGCAGGGCAATCATTGATGTTTACAAACAGCAACACTCATAGGTCAAATTCCTGTTGTTTGTGCTCATCCCACACATGTACACCTTTTTTGTGCCACAGTTGTAAAAGTTCTTCAACTAATGGCCTTAGGTACACGTCATTGTTGTTGCCTGGTTGCTTGCGGCCTTGGATGAGCACTGGCATCATAATGAACTTCCGCTTCATGCATAACCTAGGAGGAAGGTTATAGATACATAGAGTCACGGGCCAGGTGCTATGATTGCTGCTCTGCTCCCCAAAAAGATTAATGCCATCTGCACTTAAACCAAACCATACGTTCCTTGTGTCATCTGCAAAGTCCTCCCACTTTCTCTCGATTTTTCTCCACTGTGACCCGTCAGCAGGTACTCCCAACTTCCCATCTTTCGTACGGTCTTCTTTGTGCCATCGCATCAACTTGGCGTGCTCTTTGTTTTGGAACAAACGTTTCAACCATACTATTATAGGAGCATACCACATCACCTAGGCAGGAATACTCTTCCTGGGGCGCTCGCCCTCAACATCACCAGGGTCATCGCGGCTGATCTTATAGCGCAATGCACCGCATACCGGGCATGCATTCACACTACTAGGGAAAAGCTTATACATATCAGCTCACAAGTAGCGCTTTTTATAAGGAAGCGCTGTTGCTAAATAGCAGTAACGCTTGGGAAGAAAGAGCACTGCTACTATGCATATAGCAGTAGCGCTGCTCTTATAAAACACGCTACTACTATAATTGCCAGGCCGTTGCAATCAGGCTAGGTATACTAGTAGCGCCAATACGTAAAAAGCGCTACTCCTATTGTACATAGCAATAGCGCTTTACTCTAACCAGCGCTACTGCTAAATTCAGTCCCCTCCTAAGACCAAAGTTTAGTCCCACCTCGCTCCGCGAACAAAATGTTTACCACCTTAAATATGGTGCTTCTCAAACTATCACAACCACTTGGTCTTCATTGTACTCTATGTGTAGGATCTGTGGCAATATGAATCTTCGCCGGTTCCTAAACCAGTGAAGATTCATACTGACAATTTAGATTCTACACAAAAAGATCAATGATGACCAATGCTTTTTTTACATGCTAATGATCATAGCCTTATTAGTAGCGCTGGTTCCACAAAAACGATACTGCTAATGATCATAGCAGTAGCGCTTGTTGCATTAAAGCGCTACTACTATGGATCTTAGCAGTAGCGGTGGTTGCGGACCAGCGCTACTACTATGGGTACCTTATCCACACCCCGGCCCGCGCGCATCCTCACTCTCCCCCTCACACTCTCACTCGCCCACTCCGCCGCGCGTCATCCTCGCCGTCGCCCCCAAGGTATCTGCCTCCCTCCCTCCCTCCTTCTCTCACCGCCCTCCTCTCTCCCTCCTCCCTCGGTCCTCCTCTCTTCTCCCTCCTCGCGCCTGCGGCCCTCGCTCCCCCCTCCTCCCTTGTCCGATCGCCTCCTTGCTCCCTGCTCCCTCCTCTCTCCTCCCTTCCCCAGCCGCCCGAAGCCCTGACTCCTCCCTCCTCCTCCTCCTCCTCCCACTGCCCTCCTCTCTTTGTATAAAAATTTAGGTATAAAATTTTTTAGTAAAAGAATTTAGTAATAGAGATTTTTAGGTACAGAAATATATTATGCTATATGAGATTATTTTAGTAAATGTAGGTTTTCTGAATAGAATTGAAAAAAATAAGTAAATATAGGTCTTTTGAATAGAATAGGAATTTTTCTAAGTTATGTGAAATTAGGGCATTTTTCTATGATTCAAGAAGTACACAGTAGTTAAAAAACTAGGGCATTTTTCTAGGATTTATGAGGATATATAGATAGATGGATGGATGGACAGATGTTAGGGCTAGAACTAGGGTGTTTTTAGTAAATGTATATAGGTCTTTTCAATTTTTAGGGTTAGAACAAGGTATTTTTAGTAAATGGTAGGGCTAGAAGTAGGATGTTTTAGACATAGGGTTTGACTAAGTACTAAGATGAGGGTAATAATATTTTTGTTTATATTTGGTTTTTGCATATATCAAGGAGCACCTGCATCATCCCCACCGTCGTCCCCATCACCGACAACCTCCGACCTCGAGGTGAGAAAGAGCGCTATCCCCATGTCGATGATGATGTAGATGTTTTGATAGTTGTAGTAGAGTAGTAGCTACATGAGTGGCCTATGTTTGTAGGGAACACCTCACAGTGCGGCCTATGTTTTGCCGGAGTGTTGAGTAATTTCCATTCCGGCAAATTTCAGGCGCTCGATATATGTCCTTTTTAGCAAAGGTCAAGCCGGATTTTCCCGTGAATTTTGCCATGACTTGTGCTAGAATATGTAGGAAATATCGAGTCACCCGGATTTTGTAGAAAGATAATTAAACGACATTTCGGGTTGACTTTAAGTCTATCAAGGCTCCATACATAACAGTCAAAAAATGAGTGAGGGAGAAAGTCTGCACCATATATGAGAGAAGAAGAATCCCGACTGTTGTCGTGGGGGTCGTTTCTCCTTCTTCTCCTTGTGCTAGACCTTTGTTATGCACTAGGGGAAGGAGGAGTAACGACCATCACCGACGGTCGAAAAATCAGTGAGGGAGTGTATCCACCATATATGAGAGAGGACGAAGAATCCCGACTGTTGTCATGGGGGTCGTTTCTCCTTCTTCTCCTTGTGCTAGACCTTTGTTATGCACTAGGGGAAGGAGGAGCAACGACCATCACCAACGGTCGCAAATGTCAGAGAGGAATCAGTGAGGGAGAGCCTCCACCATATATGAGAGGACGAAGAATCCCGACTGTTGTCGTGGGGGTCGCTTCTCCTTCGTTCCCGTGTGCTAGACATTTTGGTGTAATGCACTTGGGAACGAAAGGAGGAGCGACCATCACCAGTGGTCGAATGTATACACCACGTGAGCTGAGAGTTTTCAAGAAAAGACTGGGCAGACCGATAGTCAACCTGTGATGAATAATAATGATCTAATTTAGTTTTTGTAGTACGTATATTTAATTGTACAAGTTTAATCTTTGAATTATGAACATAGGAAATGTCGTCGATGTCGTCGTCGGACGACGAAAGTCTCCCGGAGTGCGACTGGTGCGGCGGTGACCGGGGTCTGTGCGACAGGCCTCACCTGGTAGAAGGTCAGTGCTTCAGCATTAAGCTCCAGGAGACCTTCGATGTTGAAATGGTACGCAACGACGACAAGTGTTTTTTCGTAATTTAGCACGACTTCTGCTTCTTCAATGTCTAATTTTCGTCTTTTACAATTCGACTAGCTTATCCCATGCCATGCAAGGCGCTATGTCTTGGAGAGGATGGATTTTAAAGATCATGAAAGTATGAAAACAAAGATAGTTCACCTAAGGACCCATCATGGTATGGATTTTGTTGTAAATCTATACAATTCTGAGAGCGTATCCCATTTTGGTTGCCCGAATTGGGAAGCACTTTGCAAGATGTATGATTTTCACGAGGGTATGCTTGTCACGTTGGATCTTGGTGATCCTGACATCGACGAAGATAATATGGACATTTGGGTCCTTGTTGATACGCTTCCAATTCTTCCGCTATGTGAGTTTCTCACACATAGTTATTAAGTAATTTATATTGTTTATTTCAAAATAGTTGACAGCTTATTTCCATTGATAGCTTATTTTCATCCTTCAAAGAATGTACGGAAGATGGTAGACAGAACCTACTACACCGATGGCGTAGAATTAACTTATCAGGAGAAAGAACATCTTATCTCATTTATTATTGATGTTGAGAATTACAATATCAATTATCATACTCCTGCACATTATGGTCAATACGTGCCACTAGTGCACGTGTTGAACTACGATAGCATCTATGGAGATGGCATGGTAAGATTTTTTACTATTATGACATCCGTGCATCTTCTGCATAAGTTCTTCTAAAGCTAAACTACATTCTAACTACGATGTTATTACTATGTTTTTCAACAGAAAATCCTGAAGGATTGTGTGCCTCATCTCATGCTTCCGAAAGGTCACCTTGATGTTATGAGCTTACGGCCAGGTCTGCCTAGGCTTCACTACTGTTCATACCGGATTTCTAAAACCGATGAAGACATGACAATCAAAGCATGGAAAAAATGTATGGACAATCGTACGGAGCTACTTGGAACCAACATTGTGCGAAGCGCAAGAATTGGAGACAGGATAGTCTCCATTCTCCATAATGGAGAGTCAGGGCCTATCTTGTTTTATTCTATTTTACCTTAGAGAGGGTAGTTAGGTCCTAGCTAATACTCATGATCATGTGTTAAGAACAATTAAGTAGGGTTGGTTAGATGACTATGATGATGATGAGTATGACTTGTTATTATGATAACGAGTAGAAGTTGTATGAGGATGATGAGTAGGACTTGTTATTATGATACGAATGATGAGTTATTTATTAATATGATGATGCATGATGCTAAGTTGTTATATGAGCATGGTGAGTTATTATATATATCAGTTGGTGAAATGAACATGGATTAGATTCAAGTGGAGGCAACATGTGGTGCACATCGAAAGTACTACTAGTCCAAACTAGATCAAGTTTGGATTAGTAGTACTTTCAACATGCACCACATGTTGCCTCCACTTCAATCTAATCCACATTCATTTCACCCACTTTTATATATAATAACTAATCATGGTTTGTAGCGCCTTATTGCTAGCGCTTGTACAAGCGCTACTAGTAGCTATAAAACCAGCGCTACTACTGGGGTTTTCCATAGTAGTGTCAAATCCTCGTACTCACCGCGGTAGAGGATGGAGTCATTAGGTCATGCATGTATCTTCTGCACCTCTAATCTTAGAGGGCAGACAACCTACCTTGCTTCGTACGTACTGTTGGGCAATTCATTGTCCTTCGGAAGCATCTTCTTTAATATTATCAGCAACTTTTCAAATCCCTTGTCAAATACACCATTCTTTGCCTTCCATTGCAGCAATTCCAGTGTGGTACCCAGCTTTTTCTTGTCATCTTCGCAATTTGGGTACAATAATTTCTTGTGATCCTCTAACATGCGCTGCAACTTCAGCTTCTCCTTTTTAGTTGCGCAGTTTCTCTTTGTATCAGCAATGGCCAGACCAAGATCATCAGCGGGCTCATCTGATGCCTCTTCTTCAGCTTCTTCCCTCATTGTAGTACCATCGTATTCAGGGAACCCATGGCTAGGATAGCTGTCATCATCCTCTACTTCATCATTCTCTTCCATTAGAGCCCCTCTTTCTCCATGCTTGGTCCAACAGTTATAACAGGACATGAAACCGGACGTAAACAAGTGGATGTGAATGGTTCTTGAGTTACAGTAATTGTGATCATTCTTACAGACAGCACATGGAGAACACATAAAACCATCCGCCCGCTTGTTTGCCTCAGCCACAACCAGAAAAGTATGCACGCCATTAATGAACTGGAGAGAGCATCGGTCATCGTACATCCTCTGCCGACTCATCTTCATTAATTACACAACACCGAAAAGACCAAATTAATACAAGTTCATACACACATATTCTCATAAAACAACATACAAACTCTCTAGCTAAAGCATTTAAATGCAAAAACAAATGCGATCAAGATCGCAACTAAGGTAACAATTGATCCAACAGCATAGTGATACCAAGCCTCATGGTTAACGGCATATTTTCTAATCTTCAAGCGCATTGCATCCATATTGATCTTGTGATCATCGACGACATCGGCAACATACAACTCTAGTTTCATCTTCTCTTCTTCAATTCTGTTCAATTTTTCTTTCAAATACTCGTTTTCTTTTTCAACTAAATTTAACTTCTCGATAAGAGGGTCGGTTGCAATTTCCGGTTCACATACCTCCACTAGTAGAAAAAGGCCCATTTGTCCCGGTTCCAGAGGCCCATTTGTCCCGGTTCTAGAACCGGGACTAAAGCCCAATACCTTTAGTCCCAGTTCGCCTACGAACCGGGACAGATGGGGCTCCACGTGGCCGCTGCGGCTTGCCCAGGCAGGAGGGCCTTTTGTCCCGGTTGGTAGCACCAACCAGGACCAAAAAGCCTCCACATGTCAGTAGTTCAGGGGCTGGGGTTTTTGTTTTTTTTTGAAAGGGGGGGGGTTGGGGGTTTTGGGGGTTTTGTAGGGTATATATTGTGTTAGCTAGGTAATAGAGAGAAGTGACCTCTCTTATCTCCGTGCTTGGTCGACGCTACGTACTATACGTATAGAGAGAACTCGCGACACGCTAGCTAGTAAGGAAATGAAGGAAACCATTAAGTATACAAGATCGTCATGAACATATATATATACAGAGAGAAGTGATCGACCTCCTCCTTCTCCGAGAGATTGGTCGAACAACAAGTTTTCGTATATCTATCCGACGCTACTAGCTACATATATACAATACACTAGTAGAAAACAGGGCTTTGGTCCAGGCCTGGCCAGCCCATTAGTCCCGGTTCAGTGACGAACCGGGACCCATGGGGGCATACGTCCCGGTTCGTGCGCCCAGGGGGCCGGCCGGGCCTCGTGGGGCATTGGTCCCGGTTCGTCTGGACCCTTTGGTCCCGGTTCCAGACACGAACCGGGACCAATGGGCCTCGCTCATGGCCCACATCCATTTGTCCCGGTTCATGGCTGGAACCGGGACCAAAGGAGGCCCTTTACTCCCGGTTCCAGCCACCAACCGGGACCAATGAGGTGCCTACATATACCCCCTCCCCCGCAAGCAGAGCACTCCACTGCTCTGTTTTTTCTGGCCGGCTAGGGGAGGGCTTTGTGGTGCTCTAGCTCTCCTCCTATGCACATGAGGTGTTTGATGAAATGCCCTAGCCACAGTACTTAAGCTTTCTTCTCTCCAAGCTCGACCTCCAAGCTCCATTTTCCTGAAGATTTGTCTAGGTTTAGCGGCCCGTCACGTCCCGTCCCCGTCTTCACCGCCGTCGATCACCCGCGCCGATCTCGTCGCCGGCACCACCGTGGTGAGCCTCTTGTTCTTATCTTCTTTCTAAAAGAGAAAAATTCTTACTTGTATGATTTAGATAGATACTTGTATAATTTTCTTACTTTTATTATTGTTTGTTATTATATAGTGCGATGGTTTTGGTATCCGCCCCCGTCGGCCCTCGTCCTGTCTATGATTCGGATGTGGTATATATTATATTTTATAACTATTTGGTTCATTTATTGTTTATGACAATTATGCCGACCAACGTGACATAGATTTTTTTATCTAGGAGGTATGTGAACCGGAAATTCCAACCAACCCTATTGTCAAGAGGTTAAATTTAGTTGAAGAAGAAAACAATTACTTGAAGGAAAAATTGAAAAAAAATGAGGAGGAGAAGATGATATTGGAGTTGCATGTTGCGGATGTCGTCGATGATCACAAGATCAAGATGGATGCAATGCGCTTCAAGATTAGAAAGTATAGAAAATATGCCATTCATACCGAGGCTTGGTATCATTATGCCGTTGGATCAATTGTTACCTTGGTTGCGATTATGATTGCATTTGTTGTTGCATTGAAATGTTTTACATAGTTTCAATGTATGGTTTAATTAGATGCTCTGGAGAGCTATATGTTGTTCAATGAGAACTATGTATGCACTTTGGTTTTAATGTGATGATGAACTTCTATTAATTTGGTCACTTATCTATTCATGATGTTCTGTAATGGTTTTTGACACACTTAATTATATATAATGCACGCAGATGAACCGGCAATGGATGTATGGTGACAGACGCACCTCCGAGTACATTAAGGGCTTGCATAATTTTCTTGAAGTGGCTGAGGCAAACAAGCAGAATTGTTTTATGTGTTGTCCATGCCCTATATGTGGGAATACGAAGTCTTACTCTGACCGGAAAATCCTTCACACCCACCTGCTTTATAAGGGTTTCATGCCACACTATAATGTTTGGACCAAGCACGGAGAAAGAAGGGTTATGATGGAAGACAGTGAAGAAGAAGAGGATGACGACAACTATGTGCCCCCTGAATACGGTGATGCTGTAACAGGGGAAGCTGAAGATCAAGAGGAACCAGAAGATGTGCCCGATGATGATCTCCGCCGGGTCATTGTTGATGCAAAGAGAGAGTGCGAAAGTGAAAAGGAGAAGCTGAAGTTCGATCGCATGTTAGAGGATCACCAAAAAGGGTTGTACCCCAATTGCGAAGATGGTACACAAAGCTCGGTACCGTACTAGAATTGCTGCAGTGGAAGGCAGAGAATGCTGTTCCTGACAAAGGATTTGAGAAGCTACTGAAAATATTGAAGAAGATTCCAAAGGATAACGAATTGCCCGACAGTACGTACACAGCAAAGAAGGTCGTATGCCCTCTAGGATTGGAGGTGCAGAAGATACATGCATGCCCCAATGACTGCATCCTGTACCGCGATTCGTACGAGGATTTGAACGCATGCCCAGTATGCGGTGCATTGCGGTATAAGATCAGACGAGATGACCCTGGTGATGTTGACGGCGAGCCCCCCAGGAAGAGGGTTCCTGCGAAGGTGATGTGGTATGCTCCTATAATACCACTGTTGAAATGTCTGTTCAGAAACAAAGAGCATGCCATGTTGATGCGATGGCATAGAGAGGACCGTAAGAAAGACGGGAAGTTGAGAGCACCCGCTGATGGGTCGCATTGTAGAAAAATCGAGAGAAAGTACCGGGAGGAGTTTGCAGATGATGCAAGGAACGTATGGTTTGGTTTCAGCTCGGATGGCATTAATCCTTTTGGGGAGCAGAGCAGCAATCGCAACACCTGGCCCGTGACTCTATGTATCTATAACCTTTCTCCTTGGCGGTGCATGAAGCGGAAATTCTTTATGATGCCAGTACTCATCCAAGGCCCTAAGCAACCCGGCAACGACATTGATGTGTACCTAAGGCCATTAGTTGAAGAACTTTTACAGCTCTGGAATGGAAACGATGTACGTGCGTGGGATGAGCACAGAAAGGAAGAATTTGATCTGCATGCGTTGCTGTTTGTAACCATCAATGATTGGCCTGCTCTCAGTAACCTTTCAGGACAGACAAACAAGGGATACCACGCATGCACGCACTGTTTAGCTGACACCGAAAGTATATACCTGGAGAAATGCAGGAAGAATGTGTACCTGGGGCATCGTCAATTTCTTCCGACCAACCATCAATGTCAAAAGAAAGGCAAGCATTTCAAAGGCGAGGCAGATCACCGGAAGAAGCCCGCCATGTGAACCAGTGATCACGTACTTGCTATGGTCATTGATTTACATGTAATCTTTGGAAAGGGTGCCGGCGGACTATCTGTTCCGAATGACGCTGAGGGACGCGCACCCATGTGGAAGAAGAAATCTATATTTTGGGACCTACCCTGCTGGAAAGACCTAGAGGTCCGCTCTTCAATTGACGTGATGCACATGACAAAGAACCTTTGCGTGAATCTGCTAGGCTTCTTGGGCGTGTATGGGAAGACAAAAGATACACCGGAGGCACGGGAGGACCTGCAACATTTGCACGAAAAAGACGGCATGCCTCCAAAGCAGTATGAAGGTCCTACCAGCTACGCTCTTACCAAAGAAGAGAAGGAAATCTTCTTTGAATGCCTTCTCAGTATGAAGGTCCCGTCTGGCTTCTCGTCCAATATAAAGGGAATAATAAATATCCCAGAGAAAAAGTTCGAGAACCTAAAGTCTCATGACTGCCACATGATTATGACGCAACTGCTTCCGGTTGCATTGAGGGGGCTTCTACCGGAAAACGTTCGATTAGCCATTGTGAAGCTATGTGCATTCGTCAATGCAATCTCTCAGAAGTTGATCGATCCACAAATCCTACCAAGGCTAAGGAGTGATGTGGCACAATGTCTTGTCAGTTTCGAGCTGGTGTTCCCACCATCCTTCTTCAATATCATGACGCATGTCCTAGTTCATCTAGTCGACGAGATTGTCATTCTGGGCCCTGTATTTCTACACAATATGTTCCCCTTTGAGAGGTTCATGGGAGTCCAAAAGAAATATGTCCGTAACCACGCTAGGCCAGAAGGAAGCATCTCCATGGGCCATCAAACAGAGGATGTCATTGGGTTTTGTGTTGACTTCATTCCTGGCCTTAAGAAGATTGGCCTCCCTCAATCGCGTTATGAGGGGAGACTGACTGGAAAAGGCACGATAGGAGGGGACTCAATAATATGTAGGTACGGGCATTCTTGGTCTCAAGCACACTACACAGTTCTACAGAACTCTACCTTGGTGACCCCGTATGTCGATGAACACAAGAACATTTTGCGCTCCAAAAACTCGGAGCAGTGTGACGACTGGATTACATGTGAACACATCAGGACTTTCGGCAGTTGGTTGGAAACACGTCTCAGAGGTGACAACACTGTTTCTGATGAGCTGTACTCGTTGTCCAGGGGACCATCTTCGACTGTATTGACTTACAAAGGATACGAGATAAATGGGAATACATTTTACATGATCGCCCAAGATCAAAAGAGCACCAACCAAAACAGCGGTGTCCGCTTTGATGCAGCAACCAAGAGAGGAAAGGACACATATTATGGTTACATAGTGGACAACTGGGAACTTGACTATGGACATGATTTTAAGGTCCCTTTGTTTAAGTGCAAATGGGTCAATATGTTAGGAGGCGGGGTACAGGTAGACCCACAGTACGGAATGACAACAGTGGATCTGAACAATCTTGGGTACACAGATGAACCATTCGTCCTAGCCAATAATGTGGCGCAGGTTCTCTATGTGAAGGACGTGTCTACCAAATCGAGAAAAAGAAAAGATAAGGAAGCGAATACATCATACGATGAGCCAAAGCGCCACATAGTTCTTTCAGGAAAAAGAGACATCGTGGGATTGGAGGGCAAGACAGACATGTCTGAAGATTATGAAAAGTTTCATGACATTCCTCCCTTCAAAGTCAAGGCTGACCCAAGCACCCTGTTAATGATGAAGATTATCCATGGTTACGGCGCAATAAGCAAAAGACACAAGCGAAGAAAAAGTGAAGTGTTTCTCTCCACAACTATTATGATGATGCCTTTGATCTACAATATCTCTATAGTTACATGTGAAGAAATGAGATGCCTTTTGTAACAGATGAGTTTCCGTATGAAACCCTGATACTTCGAAAGAGATTGTCCGTTTTGTACATGAAGTGCATCCAGTTTTTGCCGTAACCCTCTCAACTTTTTAGCACATGCTATGTGGGTGAAATGATGATACCATGGCAAGTTTCAACCTTTTCAGAGTTCATTTGTAGTGCTTTTCAATTTCAGGGTCATTTAGCTCAAAAAATCAGTAAATGCATGAAAAATACCAGATGAAGTCAGAAAGGGTTGAAAATTGATGATGTGGCTTTGAATGGTGCAGTTTGAATACACAAAAAGTCTAGAGTTCAAATAAGTTCAAAAAAAATGAAATCCCTTTGTAACATATTAGTGTTCGAAACCCTGATACTTCGAAAGAGATTGTCCATTTTGTACATGAAGTGAATCCAGTTTTTGCCGTAACCCTCTCAACTTTTTAGCACATGCTATATGGGTGAAATGATGAAACCATGCCAACTTTCAGCCTTTTCAGAATTAATTTGTAGTGCTTTTCAATTTCAGGGTCATTTAGCTCAAAAAAATCAGTAAATGCATGAAAAATATCAGATGAAGTCAAAAAGGGTTGAAAATTGATGATGTGGCTTTGAATGGTGTATTTTGAACACACAAAAAGTCTGGAGTTCAAATAAGTTCAACAAAATGAAATCCCTTTGTAACAGATGAGTTTTCGTCCGAAACCCTGATACTTCGAAAGAGATTGTCCATTTTGTACATGAAGTGCAACCAGTTTTTGCCGTAACCCTCTCAATTTTTTAGCACATGCTATGTGGGTGAAATGATGATACCATGCCAACTTTCAACCTCTTCAGAATTTTTTTGTTTGAAACTTTAATAGCAAACTAAAATCACAAAATATGTTTTTTATTAAAACAGACATTTCAAATAACCTAAAAATTACCAAATTGAATTTAATGATAAAACACAGTAATATTAAATATCAAGAAAAACAATCACTCAAAAATCTATTTTTATAATAAAGTTATTCACAAACTAGTGAGTAACATAAATTTCAAAAAATTCAAATTTAAACTATTGAAATTGGAAAACTAATGGCACTAACAGAAAGTTTATAATTTTTATTACCTAAAAGCAAAAAAGAATCACTGAAAAACAGTAAGTATTTTGCTGTAAGTATAAACAAAATAAAATAAATAAAGCAAAAAAGAAAACAAAAAATGGAAAAAAATAAAAAAAATGCCACCTACTGGGCCACCACGGCCTGAATACGACTAGAAACCCAACCATGGGCCAGGATTCAGGCCCGCAGCAGGCCCAGTAGGCCCACAGGCAAGCAGTGACAGATTAGGCCCGAAAGCCTGCAGTTGAGAGGAGCTCGAGAGGGTGGGCGCATCAGCACTTATAAACCACTCTCGAGCACTCTCAACTAGCGAGGTGGGACTAAACATCCCACCGCACCGCGACAGCGCAAGGCCTTTAGTCCCGGTTGGTAGAACCAACCGGGACGAAAGGGGTGAGTTGGTACCGGTTCGTGGCACCAACCGGGACCAATGCCCACCTTTAGTCACGGTTGGTGCCACCAACCGGGACCAAAGGTCTCTGTTTCCCGCCCTTTGGGCTGCTGAAAGCTAACATTTGGTCCCGGTTGGTGGCACGAACCGGGACTAAAGGAGGCATTGGTCCCGGTTGATGCCACGAACCGGGACCAAAGGCTTTCCTATATAAGTTGCACTTAGGAATTTTTTAGTAAGTTCTCACATTCTCCCCGACGCCGCCGCACAGCGCCCCGACGCCGACGCCCTGCTTCTCGTAGCTATCGCCGTCACGGCGCCCTGCACTGTCGCTGCCCGCTCCTCGTCGCCGTCGCCGGCCCTGTCTCCTCGTCGCCGTCGCCGTGCCCTGCACCGACACTGTCGCTGCGCCCTGCCCCGAGCCCGTCCTTGTCATCGCAGCCCCCGAGCCCGCTCCTCGTCGCCGACGCGTCCTTGCTGTGAGCGCCGCCCCGATCCCCTCCTCCTCCTCCTATTCCTCCCTGTACTGGCCGCCGTCGCCGCGCCCTACCGCCGACCACGATGCGCTGCTGCCGACCCCGATGCCATCGGCGGCAAGCCACTGACCAAGGGGTCCAGTGTGGCGACGCCGTGTGGGATAGAGGAAGATGAGGTGTGCATGGCATCGATTCCCCCCTCTGTCCAAATTTTTTCTGAATTTACTGAATTTTTTGACAGTGCTAAACAGTGCACATCAAGTGTATGATGAAATGCCAAAGGGCTCTAGGAATTTTAAGAATTTTTGAGAATTTTTGTGGTGAGGTGTTGATGCACAAAAGAGAGTCTGGCAAAGTTTGAGAATTTTTTGTCCAATTTAAATTGCGCTTTGACCATGGAGTCTGAACAGTGTGGCAATTATAGTAGTAGTGCGTTTTCCTGGGGCCGCGCTACTGCTATGTAGATAGCAGTAGCGCCCTTGGTGACCACGCGCTACTGTTAATCAGGAGTAGCGCCTCATTTTAACCAGCGCTACAATCCACCGTGTATAAGGTTTTCCCTAGTAGTGGTTGGATTTAGTTTAACACTGATGGAGCAGCAGATGACTCTCAGAACAGGGGGGAGTCCGGTTTGTGGTTAGGTAGCATTGTAGTTCTTTCATTGCTGCATATGATCATATTACTGATCCTTTCTCGGTTGAACTTCTATTGTGCCATGACACAGTGTGGTCGATATAGAGGAACTAGTAGGGTGACCCGCACATTTGGGTGGCTAGATTCTTGTTTCAGAATTAGGAACTGTATGTACTGCATTACTTTGTACACATAGCATTTCTATAGAAAAACGTGTTTTTAGTTTGCACTTTGAGTGCATGTCTTATTGGACAAAGTCATCTATCTCCAAATGAAGATGGTTATAGAATTCCTTTTCTTCTCTTAATGACATGTGTGTTTATAATTGACGATAAGACTGCAGAAATAATCTACGATGAATAATATCATGTTGTTGTTTGTTTACTAATCTAAAAAAATTATACACTAATTGCTAATGTTGGTAAAGTTTGATTGCACACATTCTGTTTATATATACTTCTATGATTCAATATCGATGTCGAATTGGACACTAATGAAACCTTATTAAAATAATTCCTAAATATCTTCTAGGGAATTTAGAACAAAGAACATAGTTTAATCATATCTTTTCTTCCTCGCTAGGTCATCAACAGTGCAATATTACATTTACAATATTTGTTTAATGGAATGTTGTACATCTGAAATATGTATTATGGCCCGCACATCTAGCATGGTATTTTTATCGGGGCATGCTCAATGAAATCTTCTAAATCATTACAGCTCTTTAAGTCTTAACAGAACATGTATATTTTATCACCGTTTCCATGCATGGTGTTTGCGTCAAGTTGTATTCTTTGGTACACTAAGCAGATTATCACATACTTGACATGATTTATGCTTCCAACTCTTATAATTGCCGGCATGACACCATGTTTGCTCATAGAAATGGAAATTCGCGATGGTCGGTTGATTCCTCTTACCTAATGCTATTTGTGTCCTCTATGTGATAGTTTCTATCCACATGAAAATATTACTTTCGCCATTAGACCACATATTTGATGCAAATTTCCTACATCCGAGGCATGTATTATGACTTATTAAAAAACTTTTATAAATTTCATCCACTTCATTGATACAAAAATTAATGATTGTAAGTGGTGATTTATTTCGCAAAGCTATATTCAGCGAGATGTCATTTCATGCATGCAATACATAGTGCCAATTGCTCGATATGGCTTTCCGGCCAATTGATTTATTGTGAAAATTCTATATAACACCAATGAATACGCTAAATGCTAGTTTAAGTTTGTTGTGATGTGCAGCTTATGGAGCCAGTCGACTAAACAATCACAATGGTTCTCTATTTTTTTAGATGAACACACTGCCTTTGAATCTGAGACCCGATGGAAGAAAAGTATACAAGGTGTTCAGTTTACTTATTTTGTCCATGATAACACCAGAACATGCAATAAAGTACGACCTGTTCTTTTTTTCTTGTCAGTTTGGACTCTAGTTTTTGACACGAACAAATTATATGCTAGGTCGCCTTTAGGTCATACTATTATAATTAGGCTGCACGATATCAGTCTAATTGAATAAGTGGGCTAACGTTGATTGTTTTTCATTTTATTCTGTTTATTTTTATTTATTTTTCATTAAAAGACGCACATCTTTGTTTCTATGATCATGTAAGATTTTTCCACGCGAAGAAGTTTAATCCTGAGTTTTTTTTAGTTCATATCATTCGTCTATTATTATTCTTGTCTGATATCATGCATCTATTAAGAGCGTGTGATATCTCCTTTTTATTGTGTTTTTAGCAAAAAAAATTACGTGATATTGTTTTTTAGATTACATGATATTGTTTTTTTTGTTAAGATTCAGCGTGACTATTATAGGTTTTTTAGGGGTCGTGACCATTATAGGTTTGGTCTAGATTTTTTTTGCTTTAGTTACCGGGCTTTATTAATTAAGAGAGAGGGATATACTAATGGCCTTCAAATAATATAGAGTATATGGATCACGTGGATGCAGGCTGAGGCTTCAATTGGAACCGGATACAATCGAACTTGATTTTTCTTTTTCACGGACGATAGCATGGTAGTTTTTTTTTCTTTGCCAATTGATAACATGGTAGTGGTAGCTTTCCTTTGTTTGTGTTTGCTTGCGAGCTCCCGTCACATTATCTGTACGTGGTGTGTACATGTCCATCCGTACTCCTTTTTCCTTTCCAAGTTTTTTTTGACTTACCATTTCACCTTGCACGTGTCGGTTCAAATATACATAAATTTAACTTTACGCTTGTAACATAATATCTTTAAATCTCAAACGTAAGTATTACAGATCAACTCTCGTAAAAAAAAAGTATTACAGATCAACGATGTATATTATTCTATCTGATGTGGAAAAACGTGGTGTCTTATTTGACTTCTGTTTTAATTATCTATACCAATATAAAAAGACCCAAAGGGTCCGATCTAATTAATCTCGGCCATCAAATCATGTCAATCCAACGACCTAGACTGATTCAATATTGAGCGCTCAACACGTTTAGCGTGCAGTTAATTTCATGCCAAATATAGTGCTAATCACATAATAACACGCAAATAATATACTAATTAATATCCGCATGTACTTAATATATTTCCAAATTAACGTGCATTGCACGTACACATTGACTAGTATAATAGAAGATTCAGAAGGTGTTGTTGGAGACTGATTGCAAAGAAATCCAGTCACTCTGGGAATCACGCTCTGAAAGGACAAAAGCGGGTCACATTTTATCTGAGATTCACGAGATAGCTAATTATTTTTCAGGGATTTAAGCTCCTCCGTATTATGAAAAAGGGTTTCCACCCGCTTTGTATTACAAAGCAACCATCACCGATACAGCCAACGATAGGTGCAGGGACGGAAGCAGCACAGTCACGCCCAAAAGAAATGAAAGAGACAACAAAAAAGAAACAAATGCGAACAGCGACGGATCAACGAAAACGATGAAGACCTGCAACCGCTGCGCCCACAGGAGAATTCCGCCACACTCCAAGCACTCCAGACCGCCACATACCAAGAAACACCATCAAGAAGGATCGTGACGCCAACGACGCTGCTGCCTGGACAAGTCCTAAGGTTTCCCCCGGTACACAGAGGGGTGCGGGGGAAGGGGTAAACCCGACGCCCTTCAGGAAGGCACGGCGGCGCCCACAGGCGTCACCGCATCGGTGCCGGACAAGCCGACATGGATTTCACCCGACAACCAACCACCCACGACCCCAGACGATCCATCGCGCGCCACCAAACACGCCGCCCACCAACATGCGCCACCACGATCGTGCAGTCCCCATCGCCGTCTCACCGTGGCAAATGAAGCGAGACCGGCGGGAACAGAGGAGGCAACCGGGAACGAGGAGCGGCAAAAACAACAGCCATGCGGGAGGGGAGAACCTCCACCGCCCGTGGCAGGAACCGGCCGGACGTAGCAACAGGGGCAAACCAGGCACCCGCGACCAAGAAAATCGATCGGGGGAAAGGGGAGGCGGAGAAGTGGCCCATGACCATGACCGGCGCCCGTGCCAGCTCCAGCTCCACCCCGAAACCAATGTTTTGCCCCCGCGTCGAAGGCCCAGATAGGTCCGGCCGAGCCTGAAATGGGCTCGTGAAGCCCCCGTCACCGCGCTGCAGTACACGAGCCGCCATCGCCACCACCCCTCGCACGAGTCGCCCCGCCGTCCACCAGAGACATTGCAGAGAAGCCCCGGCCAGGCCCGCCCAGACCCAGATGGGGCCCAAAAGGGCACAGATCTGGGCCGGGAGGGCACCGCCGCCAGCCACCTCGTCGCCCCGACGCCAAGCAGCCACGCCGCCGCCACCTCGCCATCCGACACCCCGCCACCCAAGGAGCCACGCTGCCGCCGGATCCGCTGCCGCCGAAGCGCGCCCCGCCAGCCGCCAGCCACCCGAGCCGTGTCGCCGCGCGGGGGGAATGAATGGGGCCGCCGCCGCCGGCACCACACGAGCAAGGCCTGGTGGCCCAGTCCGGCGGCGGCGGCAGGGGGAGAAGGGGGAGGAGGCGTTGGGAAGGCGGGAAGGGAGCCCCCGGTCGCCTCGCTTGTGGTGGCGACGCGGGGGGCGAATTTTTTGGCGCCAGCTCCTCCGTGTTCGTAAGTAGGCTAATGAGCTAGCTCATTTAACAGTTAGAGAAGCTTTCAGTAACAACAATCATATAAGAACTTATGATGTAATCCCTGGCTTTCTAGCTCCCTCCTTTCCGGTTTATAGGGCTCATCCCAAAAAGTTTGTTTTTCCATTTTATAAGTATCAATTCTACTACTTACCATCACATGTTCAGATTTTAAGTTGTATTAAATCACTACATACAAGGATGAAGAAAAAAGTCACCAATGCATGTAAAAGTTCTTAGTCATTTAGTGGTCATGCATGCATGTGGTGCAATTATTGCTTCAGTATACATAATTTTTTAAGAAAAATGAGAGTACTAATTAAGTACTTTTGCAAACTAGAAAATTAATTCCATCATTCATCATCTACCTTGCTTGAAAAGATTTTTAAATTAAGCCCTATAAACCGAAAAGGAGTGAGTACTTTGCAAGCCAAGATACCTTCGCCATATGAATAAAGAGCCTTAGGACGGAGAGTGTTAAAAAAAAGGTTCGTACAACTTTTATAGTCTATCCCTTTGTCTAGCATTGCTCCGTCAAACTAGCCTATCTTTCAAACTAGATCGGGATCGCGCCTTGGCGTGAGGGTGCCGGTCCCAACATTTTGGTCAAACAAGTAATGCTAAGTCAGTAGTAATCTAGGTTTAGCATATGCAGTCATACAATTCAAAACGAAAAGCGCAACCACTCGACATGAAGTTCAATAGGAGAGGGAGTAATAGCAACAAAATGCAATCTACATGAAAATAAATTTAAACTGACTGATTATTATTTCATAAAAACAAATGGTTAAGGCACTGAATATTCAAAATAAGCACTTCTCCAACACATGTTCTACATATTCTAATACTGATAAAGACAATTGCAAACCTGAACTTACGAAATATTATCAGTTTGAAATCATGCAGGAATGTATGTTGACTAAAACGAATGTCGGTTTAGCTCAAAGCTACAAATCCAAAAAAGGCTTCATAAAATGTGTCAATATTTCCAATCTCATACGACTAAATCAGTAGCAACCTGATGCAAATGAAAATTTGTGCTATTGTGCACTGCAGTACTAACCATTATAATAAGCAACACTGCCCATGAGCTAACCACATGCTGAAGATACAAAAAATAGTAGTCGTGTGCCCCCGCCCTGAGTATACATGGAAAGAACGGCGTTGCTCGCGGAGCTGCCAGGTTGAAGAAATGACACAGCCAAATACCATTGCTAGTGCCAAACCTGTGCAGTGATGTAAAGTAAATATAGTATATCACCATATAATTCATGCACCTAGTCATTAAAACTCTAAAGAAATAGCCTGCAAGATACGTATCTCATGATCAATTTTATTCACAAAATATAGATCCAAATAGGATGGAACAAATCTGAAAAGAAAATCTGGTGATGCAGATTGCAAACGAATGTATTTCAGGAGTTCCACTTTTCAGTTTTAGCCTCACTCTGCAATGATTAATGCATACTAATATGGTGTATTATTCACAGGTTTATCCTCCTACTGTTATGTGATATTTTCTTTCCTACCAGTTCAAAAGATACCAAGTCTAAGATTGTGCATTAAGGGAACAAAAGTAAGAACTTGCAGAAAATAGATCTAAACAGGTCAGAGCATACTCAAACAACAACAATTTGTTAAGCAGAGATGCATAATTGCATTTATTAGAAGGTTTTACCATTACTTTTTCACTTGTAATGAGCTTTAAACATGAACAAATATGTCCTAATAAATTAACCTGCAAGATCATGTACTACATCGGCTAGAATCAAATGATCCAACAAACACGGTTTTCTACAATAGTACATGATCCCGATAGACCAAACATGGACAGTGATTGGTCATGTTCTAAGATACGCGACACGTGTCATCCATAATTCACAACTGAAAGTACTGCAGTGGCCCCTCCCTCTTGGTGAATGCACCCACTAAAATACTGAAGCCTCCCTAGTTCCCCATCCCATTCTGCAAGAACAAACAAGAACATCAGTCCAAAGACAATGATTAATCTATCTTATAATTCTTTCTTGAACAACTAATATATGCTAAATTCCTCCTAAAGCAGCAATAAAAAGTTTTCATGACCCAACATCAACATATATACATAACAATAGTTCTAGATCTGGGCAACATCAAGCACATTCCGTAACAACTGGGTACAAATCAGTGCATGAATTGCACAAATATATCATAGGAGATGGACAGGGGGAGAAGGGATGGATGTTTACCTGATGGAGCTGTGACTACGGACGGCGGCAGCCCCAGAAAGCTCGTCCCCCCTTGTGTCATCATCAATGGCAGGGGGGAGATGGAGCTGCAGCTACTGAAGGTGGCTCGAGAAAGCCATTATCATCTTGCCCCACCGTACCCTCCTTTGCGCATCTCATCTTGCCGTGGCGCCGGTAGCACGCTACATGCCATGACGACCACGCTCCGCCTCTCACTCCTATGTGCATCACCTCTTGCATAGATTACACAAATTAAAAACTATTGCACAAATTAAAAAATAAATCAATAAAGATCTACTACTGAAAACTAAATCAAGCTAGCCATGCATGATTCATCTCAAAATAGGAACCAGGCTCCACGAATGGCCCTTCTCGTCAGGAAGAAGGTTCACGTTGCTTCTCGCCACATCCCGTTGCACCCTCTATTTCATCGTTGCAGCTCCTCGCAGCGCTGATACGAATTCCACAAGAACTCAGCTTTGATTCTTGCACACAGAAATGGGAGTGCACATGGTGATGGTAACGGCGGCATGGCCGTTCACCGCATCGACCCCTTACCGGTTGCTGCTGCCGCTATGACCGTCATCAGATCGCCGGCCCTCCTGACGCCGACCGCAGACTGGACGGCTGAGGCCACCTGCTCGTGGCTCACCCCGGCAGGCCGAGTCGCCTCCAACGCAGTGCGAAGCCAGCAGCTCCGTGGCCAGCGACATGGCCGCGGCCATCTTGGAGGCCTGGGTGTCGGAGCTGGTGGACCCAGAGCAGTGCGGCCGCCTTGGCCTCCGTGAGGGCAAGCATGCCGAGGAGGAAGCCCGCCAGGAACCCCGCGGCAGGCCATGTCCAGAGGAACCACGACCACGCCACAAACAGCTCGGCAACCTCACCATCTCCGTGGCCCGCGCTCAGTCCTGCCCGACCTCAACGCGGAGGAGGAGATAGCCGGCGGCGGAGGCGGCTCTGCTATGTGCAGAAGTAAAGAACAAATCGTGTGGATGCCTGTTGGCAGGTACGGAATCTTAAGACCATGACGGAGATGGACTGTTAGTGCAACTAAGATTTACATAGTGGCAGCCAATGATCTAGTTACTCAGGGGTAGTGCTACTGTTAAACAACAACTCTAAAGCAAAATTACTGAGTTTGCTCTATTGTAGTAGAGAGTTCAGTTACCTGGGAAGCAACAACAATTCATTTCCAAAGAAATATGACCAACTCATTTCCAAAAGAAAGATGACCAGGAAGCTGAAGACGCTAATGGTTAGATAAATGGCTTGGCTTTCAAGCACTTTGCAACTAAATCTGAGAATGGGTGGTTAACCAAACCATACCTGAACTGAACCGACGTGATGACACTTTGGAAACCAAACCAAACTAACACCACGTAATTGGCATTGGCACCCAGCCCAAAGTAAACAACATGACAAAATCAACAAAACCAAACTAATCCATTGTAGGAACTACAGTTTTAGCCTATGGTTCTAGATCAGTTTCCCACCCGTACATGTACAGCTCTATACAACTCAATACACCACTACCAGAATAACCTTATATGCAGACGGCCTTATATATGCCGACGGCCCCCGTCGGCATAGAGGGAGCTATGCCGACGGCCTATGGAAAACCGTAGGCGTAGGAAAGCCGTCGGCATACCTCCATATATGCCGACGGGGGCCGTAGGCATAGAAAGGCCGTCGGCATACAAATATATATGCCTACGGCAGCTGTAGGCATAGTTTGGCCGTCGGCATAGAGGTGGCCTTGGTGGCCCTGGCACAGCCGGCGGGTTCACGCCGTCAAACATAGGCCGACGGCCCTAACGTCGGCCGTCGGCATACCTCACTGTGACACGTCATCGATCCGCGGCACCGTCGGCCCAGAGCTAACCGTCGGCATATCTCTGGGCCCACGGTGCCGTGGATAGATGTCGTGGCAGGGAGCTATGCCGACGGCATAACCGTCGGCATATATACGTTCATTTTTTTAACTTTTTTCGCCTGTTTTTAATAATAATTTAAAAAATAATAATTAATTAAATTGAGTTATGCCGACGGCCTAACCGTAGGCATATCTACGTATAATTTTTTTAACTTTTTTTCCCTGTTTTTAATAATAAAATTCTTTTTTAAAAAAATAATTAAATTGAGCTATGCCGACGGCCTAACCGTAGGCATATCTACGTATAATTTTTTTAACTTTTTTTCCCTGTTTTTAATAATAAAATTCTTTTTAAAAAACATAAATAATTAAATTGAGTTATGCCGACGGCCTAACCGTAGGCATATCTACGTACAATTTTTTTTATTAATTTTTTTAAAATATAATATTTTAAAAAAAAAAATTCATTAATTAAATTGTGCCTTATCTATAAATAGATACACCACGCGTGTCTCTTGGGCCCAGTTTACTGCCCCGTCAACTCTCGCAGGGTTAGGCGGGACGGGTATTGTTTAATTTGGTGGTACATATGCCGCCAGGTCTTTCTCCGGGCCCTCCTACACGTCCGGAAGTGCAGTGGCGGGTGTAAGCACGGGCTCCGTGGTGTGACCCCCCTCACCGACGTCGCCGCCGCCGTCGCACGGAGGGGGGGGGGGAACAGCCACATCGGGCAGTAACGGAGGGAATCTTGCGGTGAGTTGTGTCCGGACCTTGATCCGAAGTGTACCTATGTGCTGGGCTATCACACCCAGGTGAAAATGTCCCTCGGTCAAACCCCGTCGGCGAAAGTCAAAGGCGTAGACCGCCCGGTCAACTCTCGCAGGGTAGACGGGACGGTGTAGTTTGGGGGTAGCTATGCCGCCGGGTCTTTAGCTGGGCCCTCCTACATGTCCAGAAGTGCGTGACAGGTGCAAGCACCCGGCACCGGCTCCGTGGTGTGACCCCCCCTCACCGATTCGCCCCGCCTCCGCGAGGGGGTAACGCCCACTCGGGCAGTAACGGAGGGAATCTTGCGGGTGGGTTGTGCCCGGACCTTGATCCGAAGTTGTACCTATGTGCTTGGCTATCACACCCAGGTGAAAATGTCCATCGATCAAATCCCGTTCGGCGAAAGTCAAAGGCGTAAGACCGCCCGGTCAACGTTTCCAGGGTTAGACGGACGGGTGTAGTTTGGGGTAGCTATGCCGCCAGGTCTTTAGGGGGCCCTCCTACATGTCCGGAAGTGCGGTGGTAGGTGCAAGCACCCGGCACGGTGCTCAGTGGTGTGACCTCCCTCACCGACGTCGCCCCGCCGTCGCACGAGGGGGGAACGGCCACGTCGGGCAGTAACGGAGGGAATCTTGCGGTGGGTTGTGACGGCCCTTGATCCGAAGTGTACCTATGTGCTGGGCTATCACACACCCAGGTGAAATGTCCATCAGTCAAACCCCGTGCGGCGAAAGTCAAAGGCGTAGCTAGCCCGGTCAACTCCGCAGGGTTAGACGGGACGGGTGTAGTTGGGGGGGTAGCTATGCCGCCAGGTCTTTAGCTGGGCCCTCCTACATGTCCGAAGTGCGGTGGCAGGTGCAAGCACCCGCACGCGCTCCGTGGTGTGACCCCCCTCACCGACGTCGCCGCCGCCGTCGCTGGAGGGGGGATGGCCACATCGGGCAGTAAAGGAGGGAATCTTGCGTGGGGTTGTGCCCGACCTTGATCCGAAGTGTACCTATGTGCTTGGCTATCACACCCAGGTGAAAATGTCCATCGTCAAACCCCGTCCGGCGAAAGTCAAAGGCGTAGACCGCCCGGTCAACGGTTCCAGGGTTAGACGGGACGGGTGTAGTTTGGGAGGGTAGCTATGCCGCGAGGTCTTTAGCTGGGCCCTCCTACACGTCCGGAAGTGCGATGGCAGGTGCAAGCACCCGGCACCGTGCTCAGTGGTGTGACCCCCCTCACCGACGTCGCCGCAGCCGTCGCACGGAGGGGGGGAACGGCCACTTCGGGCAGTAACGGAGGGAATCTTGCGGTGGGTTGTGTCCGGACCTTCATCCAAAGTGTACCTATGTGCTGGGCTATCACACCCAAGTGAAAATGTCCATCGGTCAAACCCCGTGCGGCGAAAGTCAAAGGCGTAGCTATGCCCGGTCAACTCTCGCAGGGTTAGACGGGACGTGTGTACTGGCGGCTTGGGTCCAGACCGTGTTCGGTGATGTTCCTATGGGTTGACATATCGCAACCAGGTGAAGAGTCCACTGGTCAAAGCATGTCCGGCCAAAGTCAAAGGGCTAGATCGCCGGGTCAACGGTGCTAGGGTTAGTCCGGTCGGTGCGGCTTCCGGGTGCGGCAATGCCACCGAAACACCGCACCAGGTCCTCTTGTATGTGTGAAAGTGATGTGGCATGCTCACACATTCGTCTTGGGGCTCCGGGGTGTGGCCCCCCTCCACGGATGGCAGTGTCGCCGTCACTTGAAGAGAGGAATCGTGCGCGTCGGTTAGGTTTTAGTCTGGTCAAGGTGCGTCTATGAAACAAAAATATCGCACAGGGTCTTAGGAGAGGAGTGATAGTTGATATATTTTAAAAAATAGAACATTTAAAAAATAAATTATAGTTAAACTAATTAAAAAACATTAAAAAAACCTATGCCTACGGCTTAACCGTCGGCATAGGTGGCCACGTGGCCCGACCTGATAAGGCCAGGGCTATGCCGACGGCCTAACCGTCGGCATAGCCCTGACCTTATCCGGATCGGGCGCCCCACCACCGCTCGCTGCCAGAGTCATTCGAGCCACCCGCGGGACCCACCTCTCGCTGCTCCCGCACCGCCGCCGTCCCGCGACCCACCCGCGCCGGCCTGCCGCCGCTTGCTCCGGCCAGCCGCCGCCGCCTCGTCCCCGCCACCGCCCGGGCCGCCCCGTCCCCGCCACCGCCCGGGCCGGCCGCCCCCTCCCCGCCACCGCCCGGGACGGTCGCCTCTTCCCCGCCAGCGCCGCCGCCGCCCCGTCCCCGCCACCGCCCGGGCCTGTAGGGTAACGCAGCAGAAAACAAAAAATTTCCGACCTACACACCAGCCCAGGACCACTATGGAGACTGCATACAAGGTTTGATCATTTTCGTTACCGACTCGTAGCGCAGCGGAAGTAGAGTCGATGACGATCGGCGGTGCAGATCCCCGCAGCTAGGATTTACAACCTCCCAACCGCGAGGATGTATACCCTCGTCTTCCCTTCGGACAGCCCTCCGGGAGGCGGTCGAATAGTCCCCCGGACGGTGTCGCGGGCAGCCCTTCGGGAGGACCTTCGAAACTCGAACGGTCACTCGGACAGCCCTTCGGGAGGACTCACAGAACTTGGACCGTCACTTGGACAGCCCTTCGGGAGGCACTCTCGAACAGCCCCTCGGCACTAAGATCGAAACTACGACCTCTCTACAGAGTTGCACACATACGGTGTCATCTATCCGGCAGGGCTTCGCCGTCCAGAACTAGTTCCCACCGGAACCCAGACAGCCTTTCGGCTCTACGAAACTATTTCGCAGGGAGGGAGAGAGAAGCCAGATCATTGCAATGGCACATGTATGTGAGAAGGAGTGAGTCTTTAGGCAGCCCCCTCCACCCCTATTTATAGGCCAAGCCCAAGGGTGGCTTCTCCAAGAAGCCAAGGGGAAAAATACCAAAGGACCCTCAAGGTGGCTTCTCCAAGAAGCCACCCAAAAAGCACTTTCACTATTCACGACGACATTTTTCAGCGTCCGTTCGAACTGAAAATATTTATGTGGGCTTAGAACATTTCCAGTACCCACTAAAATAATTTTCAACGCGTTCTGGAACAATTCCAGATTAGTGATTTTCATCTGCGAAAAGCATCTGAAGTGGTTCCGGCAGCTCCGGAACATTTCCGTTTTTTCTTCCAGAAAATTCCCAAAAGTTTCCAGAATGATTCTGGCACCCTCCAAGAATTATCGGGCATGTGCCGAAACCAATTTGACTTTATGGTATCCTCTGAAACAACTTTTCAGTTTCACCGGAACTCATTCGGTGACCTCTCTCTGCGGAACTTTTCCGCTGTCCGAAACTTTTTCGGTGTCCGAAACTTTTTCGGTGACTTTCTCTCAGACTCCCTGTCTAGTATTCAGCAGATAGATGACCCTTAAGCGTGTGACCCTATAGGTTCGGTGAAGTATAGACATGACACGGAACCCCTTCCGATCAATGATCAACATCGGAGCCGTGGACACCCATATTGACCCCTATACCCACACGAATGAATATTCGAGTGAACCTCCAGTTGTCGTGTGCTATTCTTGTTGCTTCGCGATATGTTACAAATACCCGAGGTGAGACATGTTGGCATTCCCGTGGATCAACAACTTGTCCACTATGCTAGTTACCTCGTTACCGGTATTGTTCTCTTTTCTCGTTACCGTGTTCTGGCATCCCCGTGATCAAATCACAAAGTGTCTGGCCAGACGATGATGGATACCGTAACACCGAGAGGGCCCAGAGATATCCCTCCATCGTCGGAGGAGCAAATCCCAATCTTGAGCTATCAAGTTACTTGACATACTTTCCCATGAACCCGTAAGCCGCCGTAATAGCCATCCATTTACGGATGACGTTTAACAAACCCCAAAGTTCATGAATCAAGCATGAAGAAACTCGATACTCTCATGGTCTAAGGAATTATGCAAACGTTAACCATCTCTGTGTTATTAACCATAAACTTATGACGAAAGAATCTCATAGCATAACATCAATTTGGGTCGATTCAACACAAATGTTCTGCTAACATTGTGCCCTCAAAATTGCCGGCATAGTCGTGCCCATGATCAGGAAAACAGGATCATCATGCAATACTTGAGCCAGTCATAGAGGCTTGACTAGGAATACATTTTACCGTTTATTATTCCACACGTGCATATGAGTCTTCCTCCAAGCCTCGTTTTATTTGTAGACTCGAGAACCATAGCAGTTATAGCATGGAACATAAACCTAATTATGAACAGGGAGATAATTAATAACATTTATTATTGCCTCTAGGGCATATCTCCTATGTGTGGACTTGGTTTTGTATGTATGTGAATCACAGGTTGAACCTGGATTCCTCAGACTGAGTTATGGAGCAGCTACCTGCAGTAGTGTCCCATTGACAAAAGCCATCTTGGAACCATACTAAATTCGTGAATGAACTATATGATTCAACATCTTCTTTGTCGCTTCTAAAGCGTCAACATACTTACCCTTTGTTATAGAATTTGCCACAGTAACTAGTTTGAACAATTCCAACTAACTGTGCCACCATATCGTGTATAACACAAAAACCCTCAAATTAAATCGAAGATCGCATGGAGAAAAGATGAAGACTGTATCGATGTAACCTTTTACAACGAACTCTTCATGATCTCCGTTTGCGAGAAAACTTGTCATTAGTACCACTGTTGCACTCAATGACCCTTTTTCACTGTTGTCCTATGATCAGTACTTTTGATCACTTTGGTATCTATACTCGCAACACCTTGGGAGTATCGGACATATCTGGTTGTTTTACATACCATGGAATACATGATTAATCCAAACACAAGTGTGTGGAATCTCCATCATGTATTTTGCTCATCAGTGTTTTGGGACACCGAGTCTTGCAAAAACTCTTTCCATGTGACTTCGGCAAGAATCACTCCTTGGCCTTTTAATGCTAAAAGATTTTAGCATCTTGTCAATATGTATTCATTGCTTAGCCCCATTAGGTAAATCTATCTCCATAGATTATCATGCCTAATATCAAGGCTATTTAGCCCAAGCACTTTATCGAAAAAACTATTTTCAAATGAAGTCCTAATTCGTGTCAGGAAATTTATTTCCAATTACCAATGTGTCAAGCACACAAGGTTTTTAGAAATATTATTATGCTCCCACTTACTTTCTTGAATTACAAGCATCTTTGTTACCCATTGATGAAGTCAAAACCCTTTTTGACCATTTCATCAAAACACGAAGATTCCAACTCCATTTTGCTCTCTTCTGTCCATCGCAGGAACTCTGAAGTTTGCATACCTACTAGCATCCTCTGGATCGACAAATTACTTTGGACTGTATCACATACAAGTCCTAGGTTTTATTTCCATCAGATGGAAATCCTTTTATCATCCATGTTTCATATCTCATGATTGAAATATGTATTAATTGCTAGTTCAACCTGAACCGACTTTAAGCATCGCTACGGTGAGACAATCTCATCGTAGTCAACTCCTTGAACTTGTTATTGCAACAAGTCGAGATTTATGGATAAAACATTTTTATCCGTATCAGTTTTAAGTTCCATAAATATTTGTTAGACTCTAAGTCTTCCGAAAGGTGTATCAAGGTTTTAATCTTGAATCACTTATATGGAAATTAACTCGGGTTGTATTGGCATTTAGCCAATTCCGGAGTCAGGGCCCATCAATGCTTCCTTGTGTATCGTAGGTATACTGTTGTCTAACAACAATATCTCGTTTGCGCACCTGAGAGGTTTGCACGAGCCTTGCCTACGTGGTTCAGCTCCAAGTTTGACCGAAGTCCATACATTTTATTGTAGAGACTTCCGTATCAGTCGCAGTAGGAAACTCCGGAATCACTTCCAAGGTTCCTTTTCTTTGATCTGATGACGAAGATACTGTTTATCTCGTCGAGTTGCATTATTCTCCCACTCACCTTTTTGAAAGAACCATTTTCTTCAAAAAGCATACCGTTCTTTGTGGCAAACCTATTTGCCTCGGCATAGTGAGGGAGGAATACCCAACATTTTGGGATAACCTACAAAGTAGCACTTGTCTGATTTGGAATAGGTTTGTAACCTTTTACACAAGCCCCATATTCCAAATGTTTAAGAAAAGATATAACAAGGTTGGGCGTACCATACCATGGCGTCATTTCAACAGACCTGATGGAGCTCTTTTCAGTGTAAAAGCCGCAGTCTCTAACGCATCACCTTTTAAAAGGGATAATGGCAAATTTATTTATGTCATCTTTGATCATACCATGTCATAAATGGTTCGATTACATCTTCACGGACTTTCCACTTGCAGTGGTGTTCCGAGAGGTGCAAGTTATGAAACCCCTTTCACAACTCATCAGACATTCTCTAAACTTGTAACTCAAATATTCTTTTCTGCAATCGAATTGTAGAAACATAATTTTCTTGTTACAATAACTTCTACTTCATTTTTGAAAACCTTTCGAATGATTTCAAAAGATCCAGACTTACGCCTCATCAAGTAAATATCCATATATCTACTTGAGTCATTTCTGAAGATAGATGAATCCACTGTTTGCAACAACATTTATCGGACTACATACATCAAAATGTATGATTACCAATAAGTTCTTTGCTTGTTCCTTATGTCCTGTGAACGGTATTTTAGTCACTTCACTTTTCGGAGGAAAGTTGCAAGTGTCAGATGATCCAAAATCAAACGACTTCAAAATCCATCATAATGGAATTTTCCAAGCGGGTTTCTCCAATGTGACCAAATGCAGTGCCACACATGTGTGGTATTCTTTTAGTCATGCGACATTTAGCGTCAGTGTTATGGATGTATCATATTACCATCAATATTCATAACATACATCCCATCGATGATGGAAGCATGGCCCTTATGTTATTCACAATTCTGAACAACAAATGTTCTTTTCTGAACAACCCTCTTGCATCAAACATTGTGCAATGGCTAGAGTGTATGAAACTCTAAAATGAATTATGAAAGTAAACACAGAGGTAATATTTTATTATCAACATTCATAACATACATCTCATTCATAATGAAAGTATGGCCCTTATGTTATTCATAACACCGAACATCAGAAGTTCTCTTATGAACAACCTTCTTGCAAGATACCTTATGCAATGGGCTAGAGTGTGTAAAACTCTAAATGAATTATGAAAATAAATATAGACGGTAATACAACGATGGAAGGTATAGTAACATTTACTATGTTCCCTGTGTATACCTAAACCTCATTCCTGGCTAGTCTTTCAGGCCATAGTAGTTCTTACATCGAGTTGCAACAGAATGCAATCGAGTGGGTATCTTTGTGATTAACTCACAATAACCAAGAATCAGCGATTAACAATTTAATCATGATTCCCAAGAACTATATCTTTGACCAGCCTTCTATACATCAAAAAACTTGTATGACATTCATACATGAGCTGGATATTCCAGTCTTCTTTCTTTTGCCTTTATACTTCTAACAGTTTAACTTTCAGTATTTCTCCTACTCTCAGAAGAAGCACTCAACTTAAGAGTGGCGTTAGCCCCGGACTTCCTAGGTGTGTTATCACACTAACACCCTTCGGACACTTCCTTTCTCTTTAAGTTGTTGTTTTATTCACCTTTCATCATATGACAGGCGTTCTTCTGGATCCCTCTTTTATCAGTCTAATGCATAGTAAACTCCTTTACTAATAGTTTGCAAACAAACATTGCTTTGGATATCTCATATCTTTTAGCCTTTGTCTGTCTCTGAAAACGATTTTCAGATTCCATGAATATCACATAACTATCCAAACTTTCGAAGTTCGGGTCTCATGGAAGCAAATGTATTGCACTTGACTGAAACGGAATTCTAGCTTTTGGATCGAAGGACGAGAGTCACATGATCCATAGCATAAGAGAGAGAATACTGAAAGTATGCGATAGGACAAAGTCCTTCTTGGCACTCTTGAGGACAATCCTCACATTACGTTACCAACCGTAAAGTATTAACCAGATATTTAACAGCTATTCAATTTTAACAGGGAAGGTGGAAACGCGAGCCATTATTCTACAACTATTAAGCAAATCACACTTAGACAATGTTCAAAATTAATTGCACTGAGAATTAAAAGAATTAATTCTACAGTGCGCTCCCACTCAAATCAATATCTCTCATAATTGATTGCGAGTGATTCAAGACCCGCATTTCCATTCAACGCCATTGAACGAGATGAACACTAATGGCGTGAACTTCAATCGGTAGGCAAACTTGCCGATCACATCTCTATGTGACTCTTGTTCATCTTTCGATGGGCGTGTTCCGAGCTCAGGGAGATCCTTCCAGAACGTCAAGACAACCAAGTGATCTCGCTGCAAGGTCTCAACTCACCCGCCTCACACATCCCTAATCGTTCGCACCCAGGGAGATCCTGCGATGCCCCGAAAAGTTAGGTGCCGTGACGGTGCTACACTTGGGAGAACACTAACTACTTGATATTTTTGTGAGAGATCACCCTAATAAAAGCGACTACCGCGCAATCAAGAAGGGTGCATCATAAGGGATAAACATCTCAGGCAATTCATAATAGCATGATATGGTATAGCCCTTTCTGACGGAGAAGTCTTCTATTTCTTCCTCTTTGGCATTCTCGTCGGTGTTCACCTTCGCGAAGATTGCCACCACCTTGTCGATGCACCAGATAATATTGCTATCTCTATAGCTAATAAAATAATGCATTACTTAAGGTTGACACACAGGTCAATAAAGTGACAATCATATGGCTCCAGCCATCATGCCGAATCATGACACGCAGGTCATGTTAATCAATTTACATTATATAGTCATCTCATACATAATCAAATTATTATGAGCACTGCTATACCACATCACATGCACATGCAAACCCTCCTGCAAAACCAAGTTAGACGCCTCTAATTGGTTCAAGCAAAAACTTGTTTTACGTGGCTTCTAAGGTTTCGAAACAAACCGAAGCTACCAACGTCCATCATCAAGTATGATAATTCAAGTCGCTAGATTAACAATGCGGGGTGTATGAAGCACGAGATAATAAAATCTTGAACCCCATACTAAACTTCGTCATACGCATGACCCCCGTGCAGATCATATCTGCATTGCCCTTTTGTCTGCGAAATTTCATCTTTCTTTTTAACTACGGTGGAATTCAATGAACTGTTAGCACTTCGTTGATCAATCAGGATCGCGGATTGCCAGAACATTGAAACTCCACCATGCTGTTATCAAGATCAGAAATATGCAAATTCCAGGGAAGAAACAAGAACATCGGGTAACAGATTTCATCTGCTACCCGCACAAATAATTTTCAGTAATAGAACTCATCTACTACCTAATTATATTGTGCAACACCCATACATCACTATGTATTCTAGATCGCAACCTGCATCTACGCATAGCACGGCTCTTGATGCCACTGTAGGGTAACGCAGCAGAAAACAAAAAATTTCCGACCTACACACCAGCCCAGGACCACTATGGAGACTGCATACAAGGTTTGATCATTTTCGTTACCGACTCGTAGCGCAGCGGAAGTAGAGTCGATGACGATCGGCGGTGCAGATCCCCGCAGCTAGGATTTACAACCTCCCAACCGCGAGGATGTATACCCTCGTCTTCCCTTCGGACAGCCCTCCGGGAGGCGGTCGAACAGTCCCCCGGACGGTGTCGCGGGCAGCCCTTCGGGAGGACCTTCGAAACTCGAACGGTCACTCGGATAGCCCTTCGGGAGGACTCACAGAACTTGGACCGTCACTTGGACAGCCCTTCGGGAGGCACTCTCGAACAGCCCCTCGGGCACTAAGATCGAAACTACGACCTCTCTACAGAGTTGCACACATACGGTGTCATCTATCCGGCAGGGCTTCGCCGTCCAGAACTAGTTCCCACCGGAACCCAGACAGCCTTTCGGCTCTACGAAACTATTTCGCGGGGAGGGAGAGAGAAGCCAGATCATTGCAATGGCACATCTATGTGAGAAGGAGTGAGTCTTTAGGCAGCCCCCTCCACCCCTATTTATAGGCCAAGCCCAAGGGTGGCTTCTCCAAGAAGCCAAGGGGAAAAATACCAAAGGACCCTCAAGGTGGCTTCTCCAAGAAGCCACCCAAAAAGCACTTTCACTATTCACGACGACATTTTTCAGCGTCCGTTCGAACTGAAAATATTTATGTGGGCTTAGAACATTTCCAGTACCCACTAAAATAATTTTCAACGCGTTCTGGAACAATTCCAGATTAGTGATTTTCATCTGCGAAAAGCATCTGAAGTGGTTCCGGCAGCTCCGGAACATTTCCGTTTTTTCTTCCAGAAAATTCCCAAAAGTTTCCAGAATGATTCTGGCACCCTCCAAGAATTATCGGGCATGTGCCGAAACCAATTTGACTTTATGGTATCCTCTGAAACAACTTTTCAGTTTCACCGGAACTCATTCGGTGACCTCTCTCTGCGGAACTTTTCCGCTGTCCGAAAATTTTTCGGTGTCCGAAACTTTTTCAGTGATTTTCTCTCAGACTCCCTGTCTAGTATTCAGCAGATAGATGACCCTTAAGCGTGTGACCCTATAGGTTCGGTGAAGTATAGACATGACACGGAACCCCTTCCGATCAATGATCAACATCGGAGCCGTGGACACCCATATTGACCCCTATACCCACACGAATGAATATTTGAGTGAACCTCCAGTTGTCGTGTGCTATTCTTGTTGCTTCGCGATATGTTACAAATACCCGAGGTGAGACATGTTGGCATTCCCGTGGATCAACAACTTGTCCACTATGCTAGTTACCTCGTTACCGGTATCGTTCTCTTTTCTCGTTACCGTGTTCTGGCATCCCCGTGATCAAATCACAAAGTGTCTGGCCAGACGATGATGGATACCGTAACACCGAGAGGGCCCAGAGATATCTCTCCATCGTCGGAGGAGCAAATCCCAATCTTGAGCTATCAAGTTACTTGACATACTTTCCCATGAACCCGTAAGCCGCCGTAATAGCCATCCATTTACGGATGACGTTTAACAAACCCCAAAGTTCATGAATCAAGCATGAAGAAACTCGATACTCTCATGGTCTAAGGAATTATGCAAACGTTAACCATCTCTGTGTTATTAACCATAAACTTATGACGAAAGAATCTCATAGCATAACATCAATTTGGGTCGATTCAACACAAATGTTCTGCTAACATTGTGCCCTCAAAATTGCCGGCATAGTCATGCCCATGATCAGGAAAACAGGATCATCATGCAATACTTGAGCCAGTCATAGAGGCTTGACTAGGAATACATTTTACCGTTTATTATTCCACACGTGCATATGAGTCTTCCTCCAAGCCTCGTTTTATTTGTAGACTCGAGAACCATAGCAGTTATAGCATGGAACATAAACCTAATTATGAACAGGGAGATAATTAATAACATTTATTATTGCCTCTAGGGCATATCTCCTACAGGGCCGGTCGCCTCTTCCCCGCCAGCGCAGCCGCCGCCCCGCCCCCCCGCGAACCGCGCGGAGGTCGTCGGAGAGGGCCGCCGCCGCCACCGCCGCCCCCCCCCCCCCCCCCCCCCCGCGACGCCGGCCCGTGCCACCGGAGGGCTGTAAGCGCCCTCCCCCTCCCCGCTGCTGGTGACACCGGCTCCGGCGGTCCGGCGTCCTCTGCTACTGATTTTTTTTTTAGCTTTTTACCTACCCATACAAGCCAGAGCCGACCAGATCGTGCTGCGCCAATGCAGAAGAAGGCCCGCCAGATGCAGTACGAGGTGCGCTATGTGGCCATCTCGACATACTATCACGACGCTCTTGGTGTGAAGATGACCAAGGAAGAAGCGCGGAGGACGGGCATTACCTTGGAGAGGGACCAGTACTTGGCGGTAAGTATAAAAGATTTTTCATTCCGATGTTTGTGGTACATTTTACCGTTTCGTGTTGACATGCCATTATGCTTTCATTATGTAGGTGTGTCCAAATTGGTGTTATGGAAAAGACGAGTCTTGGGCGGCATTGGTGGATGTTTGGTGTGATACGGATGGAGACTGGGCGGCTACGAGCATCAAAAACAAGGCTAACCGAGGGACGGAGGGAGTACATGCTCAGGGAAACCGAAACCACTTTCTCCACAAGGCACTTCATGTATGACTAACCTCATCGAAACATTCTTCTTCTATTTACTTTCTTATGTATGACTAACCTCTGTTTGGTGGTGCAGGAGGAGAAACTGAAGCGTTCGCTCTCACACATGGAGGCGTGGGAGATCGCCCATACGCGGAGGAGCCGCAAGCCTGGCGAGTCCAAGTACTACGGCAACACCGCAGAGAAGAAGCAGGTCTACTCTCAGGAGTATCTCAGGTTACATCCTGGCACATCTGACCCCATGAGTGCAGATCTGGACGAGAGGGTGGTGGTTGGCATGGGGCCCAGGAGGCACGGTCGGCAGCCGGTTCTCGATGCTATTATCACTCCTACTATCTCCTACACGCAGCTCCGAGCTATCGACCCGAGCCTGAGCCAGCGCACGCCCATGACCAGTGCGCAGTCACAGGCCCTCTTTCAGGAGCGGCAATCTGTAAGTATTTTTCCTCTTATCTACATTGCTCACTTTATTTTCCAGCATTGAGATGTTTATGAGTTCCATCATGTCATACCGTAGGCCTACATGGAGTACACACGCCAGGAGACCATGGCGTGGCACACGAGACTTCATGCACACCATGAGCAGAACAATGCCAGGATACAACGCGCTCTTGAGGAGATGGCGGCCGGACGGGTTCGTCAATTGCAAGCAGCACCACCTCCTCCAACACAACCAACGTTGCTTACCTTTGAGGAGTTTGTGGCACAGCAGCACGATGGCCCCTCGCCGGTATGTACATCCCTAAACTATTCACCCAAAGCATATCATGCCTTTCAACACAGTCATATATCCCGTTAATATGTCTTTTCAACATCCAGGGAACCGGTGGATCAACCGTTGGCGGTGGTCTTCGCAGCACTCCCGAGTCACGGAGCCCGACCACTCCGATCCACAGAGGCGGAGGTGGAGGCAGTCTTGGCGGTAGCGCTGCCTGTGACGACCTGGGCTTCAGCGGTCTTGGCGGTGACGACCTCCGCGGTGCTCGACATCCTGCCGCTTAAGACTTTTGGTTACTTGTGTGCTTATGCTTATGTCTTTTAGATGACTTGTGTGTGGTGATGATGATGATAAACTTGTGGTCTTTGATGGTCCTTTAGATGACTTGTGTGCTTCTTTATATGCTTATGCTTATATTTTTGTTGATTGTGATGATGCTTATGCATATATTGTTGTGACGGTGCCGGATGATACTTAGATGTGTTCTATATGTGTATTTCCATCATATATATCTGCTGTATATTTGAATTGAATTGATATGAAAACAAACAGGAAAAAGAAGAAAAAAAATCAAATAATAACTATGCCGACAGCCTAACCGTAGGCATAGCCCTGGCCTGAGCACCCAGTTGCTGACACGTGGCAGATATGCCTACGGTCTAGCCGTCGGCATAGTTTCAAACTATGTCGACGGCTAGGCCGTAGGCATAGCCCTGCCCCATGAGAGCCCAGCTGCTGACACGTGGCAGGGCTATGCCTACAGCCTAGCCGTCGGCATAGTTTCAAACTATGCCGACAGCTAGGCCGTAGGCATAGCCCTGTCCCACGAGCAAGGGCTACTCGCCACGTGGCAGGGCTATGCCTACGGCCTGGCCGTCGGCATAGTTTGAAACTATGCCGACGGCCAGGCCGTAGGCATAGCCCTGCCACGTGGCGAGCAGCCCTTGGTTGCCGTTTGACGTTAGGCGGGAACGTTGCCGACGGCGCGGGCCGTCGGCATAGATGTACGGACACCGTCGGCATAGGACCTATGCCGACGGCCTTTCTATGCCGACGGGCTTCCGGGCTACGCCGACGTATATTATGCCGACGGCCCGATGCCGACGGGGGCCGTCGGCATAGGCCTATCCCGACGGTTTTTCAGGGCTATGCCGACGGCTCGGGCCGTCGGTATAGGGGTCGATTCCGGTAGTGCACAATCCTGCACTTGACAAGTAAAAACCTAACACCAGTTTAATAAGACTGTACATGTACAGCCTAATATATTGCACTTGATAGCTTACATATTCTTACTACCAACACTTAAATAGATGAACACTTGACTGCTTCTTAACATTTAGTACAAAACGTAGATTCTGAAGTACAGATATTGCACTTGACAGCTTATATATTCTGCACTACCAACACTTAAAGTACAGAGGTAATAACAAACTAAGCTGAATTAAGGGTGTTAATTGATTGCAAGCCAGGATTATGTTACGCATCTGCCGACGATGGATGTCACCGAGTTCACATGGCGGTAGCAGGCAGCCTGTACATTGATATGAAAAGACACAATTTTTAGAACTTGTAACCATGATATATACATTGACACTTCTGAAATTTCACTCATTCACACATGGCAAGTCATCTCTAGCCAATTTCAAAAATTAATAGACAAAGAAAGGACACAAAAAATTAATAGACCAAAGAAAGGACATCTTCTAGCATATCAGAACTAACTACCTGAGAGAGAGAGAGACAGAGACACTCGCCACCAATTGCAGCAACTTGACAATTCACGTAGGGTAGAGCACCAGGTGCAGCTGTTGTTGCCCAGCCGCTGAGGCCACCGTCTGGCCACCACCCCGCCACCTGCCGCACCACGCGCTGCACATGCTCATCTTGCTGAGCGAGGAAGAGGCAGAGCACAACATCCCATGCCTCGCGCCTGAGCCCCAACATGCTCGCAGCTCCCGATGCAGGAGTGGATCGAGCTGCCGCCAACCGCCAGGTCTCGCCCGACCTCGCCGGCGGAGGCCGACACCGGCGATTGACCCTTCTCCCATCAACCACGATGGAGCCGTGGGCAGAGGCGAGCCGGAGGCCAGGCACGAGCTGGGCGGCGGCGAGACGGGGTGGACTGGCCTGGCGGCGTCGATCTACTGGCGGGGGAGCTCGGTGGAAGCGGCCGGCGGCAGAGGACATGCTCGAGGACGGCCGGGAGATGGCGGCGTGCGGGAGGCGAGGGCTGCGAGAAGGAGCCGACGGGGAGGAAGCGCCGGAGGAGGACAACGGTGCCGCGGGCGGAGAGTGCCGGGAGCGCGCGGGGAGAGTAGGCCCCGCGAGAGGGAGCGGTGGATCGGTGAGAGCGGGCGCCGCGGAGGAGGCGGCGGCCGTGGGGGACCCTGGGGGCGAGTGGATGAGGAGGCGGCTAGGGTTCAGCTGCTGGATATTATATACCCATAGGTTAAATGAGAGAAATGACCCCGGGGGAGCACTAAATTAACACGCGGTGGCACGCGTTTTGAACTACTATTCATTGCGACCATGATAGTTTTCGATCCGGCGGCTCACATCATCCGGGAGCTCGATCCAACGGTTCAAATCGCATCAAGTAAACGATCGGACAGCCGAAACGCTCTAAGCTCTGAGGAGCCTTGTGAGGTGCTTCATTTCTAACCATGATATATACATTGCCACATCTGAAATTTCACTCATTCACACATGGCAAGTCATATCTAGCCAATTTCAAAAATTAATAGACCAGAGAAAGGACACAAAAAATTAACAGACCAAAGAAAGGACATCTTCTAGCATATCAGAGCTAACTAACTGAGAGAGAGACAGAGACACTCGCCACCAATTGCAGCAACTTGACAGTTCACGTAGGGTAGAGCACCAGGTGCAGTTGTTGTTGCCCAGCCGCTGAGGCCAACGTCTGCCCACCACACCGCCGTCTGCCGCACCACGCGCTGCACATGCTCCTCTTGCTGAGCGAGGAAGAGGCAGAGCGCAGCATCCCATGCATCACGCCTGAGCCCCAACGTGCTCGCAGCTCCCGATGCAGGAGTGGATCGAGCTGCCGCCAACCGCCAGGTGTCGCCCGACCTCGCCGGCGGAGGCCGACACCGGCGATTGACCCTTCTCCCGTCAGCCACGATGGAGCCGTAGGCGGAGGCGAGCCGGAGGCCGGGGACGAGCTGGGCGGCGGCGAGACAGGGTGGACGGGCCCGGCGGCGTCGATCTGCTGGCGGGGGAGCTCAGTGGAAGCGGCCGGCGGTAGAGGACGTGGTCGAGGACAGCAGGGAGATGGCGGCGTGCGGGAGGTGAGGGCTGCTAGAAGGAGCTGACGGGGAGGAAGCGCCGGAGGAGGACAATGGCGCCGCGGGCGGAGAGTGCCGGGAGTGCGCGCGGGGAGATGAGGCCCCACGACAGGGCGCAGTGGATCGGGGAGAGCGGGCACCGCTGAGGAGGCGGCGGCCATGGGGGACCCTGGGTGGCGAGTGGATGAGGAGGCGACTAGGGTTCAGCTGCTGGATTTTATATACCCATAGGTGAAATGATGGAAATTCCCCCGGCGGGGCACTAAATTAACACGCGGTGGCACGTGTTTTGGACTACTATTCACTGCGACGGTGTTAGTTTTCGATCCGGCGGCTCACATCATCCGGAAGCTCGATCCAACTGTTCAATTCGCATCAAGTAAACGATCGGACGGCCGAAACGCTTTAAGCTCTGAGGAGTCTTGTGAGGTGCTTCGTTTCTTCTTCTTGGATACCGATGGAATCATGCATGCGTGCATGCATCGGGTAAACGAACCCTATGCCACTCAGAATAATCTCTCCAGATCTCCGCCACGAGCCGTCAACTTCCTGCCCCCTCTAAGGCCCAGCTGGCCGATATCACGTTCGACCCTCCCCCCTTCCCCTCACGCTTGCTACATACAACGTGAGCTACCCTCTTGCTGTAACACTATACGACCTAGCTTCCCATGGACCGATAGTAGAGCCTGTTAGCTCTTTGAGTTTGAGCATATCGGTGCACCAAGGTGTAGAGCATCTGCCCATGGAAAGTTTTGGCCAAATCTTGATATCTTCTACTAATAAAAGAAATAAGTATTCTTAGTCCGTCATGCTATTTTATAGAAAACCCCCTAATGTTTTCGACATTAAAGTCGTAGTACATATTAAATGTTTTTTAAAATACTCATATCTTCTAAACCGTAACTTCAAATTTAACATGTTATATATGGAATTTGATTAGAAAAATATATAGAATCTGAATATGATGTTATTTTACCTGTTAACCATTAAAGAAAAAATACTATCTAGGGTGCAATCTTAATCAACAGTGCATTATCCGTCTTTCTTTCATATCGGTACTAATCCGGATTGTGGATGAACATCTCAGCAAAATCAGGTTGGAGACAAAATTGAAGATCACTTGCCCGTTTTCTTGTACGTATTAAATCTACATGCAAGTCGTGTTTAAATAGAAGACATGCATGTGAAATCTTGAACTTGCGCTTTTGTTGGCAAAAACCATCTTTGTTTGGGCCGTAGCTATAAATACTCAGATTATAGACATTTTTTTTATAAATTAAAAGCGTGTGGTATTCTTTTCTCCTGTTGCAACGCACGGGCCCTTTTGCTAGTGCTGCTAATGTAACAATAGAGTTTGTCAGGTTGAGCATAGGTCACGGACCATTGCCAATGCACCAAATCCGAGGACATCACCCTGAAATTCAGCCAAATGCCACCGCCTTATGATGTCACGATCTATCTGACAACTTCGTTGCCCATGCAGCCTGAGATCGTCACTTGCCCAAGTTGCAGCCTCTCACTTAGGCTGCCATCACATATGTAGCTTCTCTAGGTGTTCACTGTTGTCCGTGTTTTGCACTCATTGTTTCCTTACTTCAATGTTGATACTCTAATTTTTTTTTTCTAAATTACCGCTCTTTTTTATAGAAAAGCCTCGTGGCGAGCCTTAGTTTGAGCTACCAAATCCATCACCTTGCCAAGATTACAACCACGATCACACAAAAAAAATAAAAGAGCACGATAAGATACAAAAGCACTGGAAAATCAACAGACAAAATCTCACATGCTACAAGTTACAAGGATGGACAAGAAACATAAAGCTTGGAGATGCCAAGACCCTCTTACGCGAACGTAGCACCAGTGATGACGAAAAGGAGGAGTTGCGACGCTCGCAACACACCATGGTGTAGCCGCGGGTGGAGAGGAACATTATCATCTCTTACCCCGGAATAAGCCATCCATTGCAGGACCAGGCGCACACCTGCCGCCCATGGAGGGGAACCCTATCCCCTCCAGCATTAATACCACTAGTAGAAAAACAACCTAATGTTCACCTCAATAGTCCCGGTTCAAATACGGACCGGCACTAATGTGATCATTAGTGCCGGTTCCAACGGCTAGGCGGGCGGCACTCATTAGTGCCGATTCGTGTTGAACCTCTAGTACCAGTTCGTGTCACGAACCGGGACTAAAGACGTGGTGGCAGGCTGGTGTCATGCTGGGGCCCCATAAACCCCTTTAGTCCCGGTTCGGGGCACGAACCGGTACTAGAGATGCACCTTTAGTCCCGGTTTGTATAACCAACCGGGACTAAAGATGCCTCTATATAAACCCTTCGTCGAGCCCGAGCCCATTTCTCTCTGTTTTCCCGTTTCATTCCTTCCTCTCCTCTGTTCTTTCCCATTGCTCGAGCTCATCCTTCATTTTTGCCAAAATTTGTCAAGATTTGAAGGCCCCCCATCCATCCAAGTGATCAAAAAGGTTAGCAACTTTGTCCTTTCATCTCTCATTACTAGAGTAGCTCTTGCAATGCTCTATAAGTATAGTGATTTGTGGGTTTTAGTTTGGAAGTAATTATATGTGCTAGTTTATTTGATTTACATGCAATTTGAGCTCAAATTAACTCTTAGTTTGCATATGTAGGTGTGGTTTACTTAGTGTCTTCCCGACCCATCCTAACGACCACCGTCGATCGCCTGCACCGTCCCGTCGCCGGCACCACCTTGATGAGCCTCTTGTTCTTATCTTTTTTATATAAAAAAAATCATGTTTGTGTGATTTAGATATATAGTTACTTGAATAATTTTCTTACCCGTACTTTGTTTGTTATACATAGTGGCATGGTTTTGATATCCGTCCCCGTCGGTCCTCGTCCGGTTTATGATTCGGATGTGGTATATTCCCTTTTATAACTATTTGTTGCATTTCGTGTTTATGACAAATTATGCCCGTCAAGTTGACATAGATATTTTTATCTAGGAGGTATGTGGACCGGAAATTCCAACCATCCCTTTTGTCGAGAGGTTAAATTTAGTTGAAAATGAAAACGAGTATTTGAAAGAAAAAATAAAAAGAATTGAAGAAGAGAAGATGAAAATGGAGTTGTATGTTGCCGATGTCGTCGATGATCACAAGATCAAGATGGAGAAAATGCGCTTGAAGATTAGAAAGATTAGAAAATATGCCATTAATAGTGAGGCTTGGTATCATTATGCTGTGGGATCAATTGTTACCTTAGTTGCGATCTTGATAGCATTTGTTGTTGCGTTTAAATGCTTTAGTTAGAGAGTTTGTATGTTGTTTTATGAGAATAAGTGTGGATGAACTTTATGTATGAACTTGTATTAATTTTGTCTTTTCGGTGCTGTGTAATGAAGATGAGCCGGCAATGGATGTACGATGACCGATGCTCTCCCCAGTTCGTTAATGGCGTGCGTATTTTTCTGCTTGCGGCTGAGGCAAACAAGCGGGCGGATGGTTTTATGTCTTGTCCATGTGCTGGCTGTAAGAATGATCGGAATTACTCTAAGTCAAGAACCATTCACGTCCACCTATTTGAATCCGGTTTCATGCCCCACTATAATGTTTGGACCAAGCACGGAGAAAGAGGGGTTATGATGGAATACAATGAAGAAGAAGAGGACGGCGACAGCTATCCTGGCCATGACGGGTTCCCTGAATACGATGGTACAACAGTGGGGGAAGAAGCTGAGCTGGCAATGCGGGAAGAAGCGGAAGAAGAGGCATCAGATGAGCCCGATCTTGGTCGGGCCATTGCCGATGCAAAGAGAAACTGCGCAAGTGAAAAGGAGAGGCTGAAGTTGCAGTGCATGTTAGAGGATCACAAGAAATCATTGTACCCAAATTGCGAAGCTGACAAGAAAAAGCTGGGCACCACACTGGAATTGCTCCAATAGAAGACAAAGAATGGTGTATCTGACAAGGGATTTGGAAAGCTGCTGATAATGTTAAAGTAGATGCTTTCAAAGGACAACGAATTGCCCGACAGTACGTATGAAGCAAAGAAGGCTGTCTGCCCTCTAGGATTAGAGGTGCAGAAGATACATGCATGCCCTAATGACAGCATCCTCTACCGCGGTGAGTCCGTGGATTTGAATGCATGCCCGGTATGCGGTGCATTGCACTATAAGATCAGCCGCGATGACCCTGGTGATGTCGAGGGCGAGCGCCCCAGGAAGAAGATTCCTGCCAAGGTGATGTGGTATGCTCCTATAATACCACGGGTGAAACATTTGTTCCAAAACAAAGAGCATGCCAAGTTGATGTGATGGCACAAAGAAGACCGTAAGAAAGACGGGAAGTTGAGAGTACCCGCTGACGGGTCGCAGTGGAGAAAAATCGAGAGGAAGTGGAGGGACTCTGCAGATGACGCAAGGAACGTATGGTTTGGTCTAAGCGCAGATGGCATTAATCCTTTTGGGAAGCAGAGCAGCAATCATAGCACCTGGCCTGTGACTCTATGTATATATAACCTTCCTCCTTGGTTCTGTATGAAGCGGAAGTACATTATGATGCCAGTGCTCATCCAAGGCCCTAAGCAACCCGACAACGACATTGATGTGTACCTAAGGCCATTAGTTGAAGAACTCTTACAACTATGGAATGAAAAATGTGTACGTGCGTGGGATGAGCACAATCAGGAAGAATTTGACCTACATGCATTGCTGTTTGTGACCATCAATGATTGGCCTGCTCTCAGTAACCTTTTAGGACAGACAAACAAAGGATACCACGCATGCACGCACTGTTTGCATTATACCGACAGTATATATTTGGATAATTGTAATAAGAATGTGTACCTGGGACATCGTCGATTTCTTCCGAGCAGGCATCCCGTAAGAAAGAAAGGCAAGCATTTCAAAGGTAAGGCAGATGACCGGACGAAGCCTCGCCACCATACTGGTGATGATGTACATGATATGGTCAAGGATTTAAAGATAATCTTTGGAAAGGGTCCTGGCGAACAATCTGTTCCGAATGACGCTAACGGACACGCACCCATGTGGAAGAAGAAATCTATATTTTGGGATCTACCCTATTGGAAAGACCTAGAGGTCCGGTCTGCAATTGACGTGATGCACGTGACGAAGAATCTTTGCGTGACCCTGCTTGGCTTCTTGGGCGTGTATGGGAAGACAAAAGATACATCGGAGGCACGGGAGGACCAGCAACGTATGCACGGAAAAGACGGCATACATCAGGGTCATGCCAGCTACGCTCTTACCAAAGAAGAGAAGGAAATCTTCTTTGAATGCCTGCTTTGTATGAGGGTCCCATCTGGCTTCTCGTCGAATATAAAGGGAATAATAAATATGGCAGAGAAAAAGTTCCAGAACCTAAACTCTCATGACTGCCACGTGATTATGATGCAACTGCTTCCGGTTGCATTGAGGGGGCTTCTACCGGAAAACGTTCGATTAGCCATTGTGAAGCTATGTGCATTCCTCAATGCAATCTCTCAGAAGGTAATCGATCCAGAAATCATACCAAGTTTAAAGAATGATTTGGTGCAATGTCTTGTCAGTTTCGAGTTGGTGTTCCCACCATCCTTCTTTAATATCATGACGCATGTCCTAGTTCACCTATGCGAAGAGATTGCCGTTCTGGGTCCTGTATTTCTACACAATATGTTCCCCTTTGAGAGGTTCATGGGAGTCTTAAAGAAATATGTTCATAACCGTGCTAGGCCAGAAGGAAGCATCTCCAAGGGCCATGAAAATGAGGAGGTCATTGTGTTTTGTGTTGACTTTATTCCTGACCTTAAGCCGATTGGTGTTCCAGAATCGCGGCATAAGAGCAGACTGGGTGGAAATGGCACGCTAGGACCGAAAGCAATAATATGTATGGACAGACATTCTCTCACTCAAGCACACTACATAGTTCTACAAAATTCCACCTTGGTGGCTCCATATATCGAGGAACACAAGAATATTCTACGCTCCAAACACCGGGAGCAGTCTGACGACTGGATTACACGTGGACAAACGGGGACTTTCGCCGGTTGGTTGCAGACACGTGCCATGCATGATGACGCTGTTGAGGATGACCTGTACTTGCTGTCCCAGTTACCATCTTCGAATATAATAACTTTCAAAGGATACGAGATAAATGGGAATACATTTTACACGATCGCCCAAGATAAAAAGAGCACCAACCAAAACAGTGGTGTCCGCTTTGATGCAGCGACCAAGAGGGGAAAGGACACATATTATGGTTACATAGAGGAGATATGGGAACTTGACTATGGACGTGGTTTGAAGGTCTCTTTGTTTTGGTGCAAATGGGTCAATCTGACACGAGGCGGGGTAACGGAAGACCCGCAGTACGGATTGACAAATGTGGATCTCAACAATCTTGCGTACGCAGACGAACCATTCATCCTAGCCAATGATGTGGTGCAGATTTTCTATGTGAAGGACATGTCTACCAAACCGAGCAAAAGAAAAGATAAGAAAGCGAATACATCATACGATGAGCCAAAGCGCCACATAGTTTTTCAGGGAAAAGAAACATCGTGGGAGTGGATGACAAGACAGACATGTCAGAAGATTATGAAAAGTTTCATGAAATTGCTCCCTTCAAAGTGAATATTGACCCGAGCATCCAGTTAAATGATGAAGATTGTCCATGTTTACGGCGCAAAGGGACGCACGCGAAGAAAAAAATTTACACCCAAAGATCCCACTCTGGGATGTGACCGGCTTCACTGTCATCACTTTCTTCTCTAGTGAGTTTCCGGGCTTATATATATATATCTGGAAAGTCCCACTTTGGACAAACCGTAGGGAATCTTTGTAATACTTAGGGTGCTTATGTGTTTTAGCATTTGAAACGTGTACATTTGTGCTTCGGACAAACGTCATCAATTTTCAACCCTTTACTGGTTTTTTTTAGCTAAATGACCCTGAAATTGAAAAGCAGTACAAATGAACTCTGAAAAGGTTGAAAGTTGGCATGGTTTCATCATTTCACCCACATAGCATGTGCTAAAAAGTTGAGAGGGTTACGGCAAAAACTGGATGCACTTCGTGTACAAAATGGACAATCTCTTTCGAAGCATCAGGGTTTCGGACGAAAACTCATCTGTTATACAAAGGCATTTCATTATTTTAAACTTATTTCAACTCCAGAATTTTTGTGCGTTCAGTATGCACCATTCAAAGCGACGTCATCAATTTTCAACCCTTTCCGACTTCATTTGCTATTTTTCATGCATTTACTGATTTTTTTGAGCTAAATGACCCTGAAATTGAAAAGACCTACAAATGAACTATGAAAAGGTTGAAAGTTGGCATGGTATCATTATTTCACCCACATAGCATGTGCTAAAAAGTTGAGAGGGTTACGGCAAAAACTGAATGCACTTCGTGTACAAAATGGACAATCTCTTTCGAAGTATTACGGTTTCGGACGAAAACTCATCTGTTACAAAGGCATTTCATTTTTTAAACTTATTTCAACTCCAGACTTTTTGTGCATTCAGTATGCACCATTCAAAACCACATCATCAATTTTCATCCTTTCCGACTTCATTTGCTATTTTTCATGCATTTATTGATTTTTTTAGCTAAATGACCCTGAAATTGAAAAGCAGTACAAACGAACTCTGAAAAGGTTAAAAGTTGGCATGGTATCATCATTTCACCTACATAGCATGTGCTCAAAAGTTGATAGAGTTACGGTTAAAACTGGATGCACTTCGTGTACAAAATGGATAATCTCTTTCGAAGTATCAGGGTTTCGGACGAAAACTCAACTGTTACAAAGGCATTTCATTTTTTAAATAACCTAAGAATTACCAAATTGAATATAATGATAAGAAACACTAATATTAAACAGAAGAAAAAAGAATCACTGAAAAATCTATTTTTAAAGTAAAGTTATTCACAAACTAGTGATTCACACAAAATTCAAATAATTCGAATTTCAACTATCCAAATTTGAAAACTACTGGCACAAACAGAAAGTTTATAATTTTGTTTACCTAAAGCAAAAAGATTCACAAAGAAACTCTAAATAAAGCAAAAAACAACTCAGAAACAAAAAAAAATAAGTAAAGAAGAAAACAAAAAAATGAAAAATAAATAAATAAAAAAGCCCGCCTACTGGGCCACAACGACCTGCATACGACTAGAAACCCAACCTGTAATTGGGCCAGGATGCAGGCCCGCAAGGCCCAGTAGGCCCACAGGGCAGCACAGGTCAGGTAGGCCCAGAAGGCCTGCTTTAGAGAGGAGCTCAAAGGAGCAGCCGCCGCTGGGTTTAAAAACCAGTGCGGCTGCCCTTCACTTGGCGAGGTGGGACTAAACTTGGTGCACCGCGGCTGTGGCAACGCACCACCTTTAGTCGCGGTTGGTGGCTCCAACCGCGACTAAAGGCCTCCCTTTAGTCCCGGTTGGAGCCACCAATCGCGACTAAAGGTGGTCGCTTCCCGCCGCTTCGGCTGGCAAAAAGTGACCTTTAGTCCCGGTTGGTGGCTCCAACCGGGACTAAAGGTCCCTCCTATAAAAGCAGCACTTCAAATTTTTTCAGTTCCTCTGCTTTCTTCGACCTCTTCCACATCGTCGCGCCGTCACCGTCTCGCCTCCTCGACGCCGGAGCTCGTCGCCGCCCCCGACGCCGGCCGCCCGCGCCTCCTCGCGCTGATCCCTGACGCTGCCCGTGCCCGCTCCTACCCGAGCCCGGCCCGACGCCGCCCGGGACGCCGCCCGCGCCCGCTCCTCCGGCCCCCAGCTCCTCGCCGCGCCGCCGACGCCGTCGCCGCCCCCGACTCGCCTTGCCTCGCCGTCGCCCCGCTGTGAGCTCCCCCCTCTCCCTCGCCCCCTGTGCCGGCATCGCGGCCGCCGGCCCCTCCCCGAGCCCACACACACATGCATGCATGAACACACACACACACACACACACACTAGATGATTAATTAGATGATTAGATGATTAGATGCAAGAATTTTGATGTATAGAAAAAGGTTAAGGAATTTTGACTATATATGTTACATGAGTATAGGAATTTTTGATGTTAGATAGATGTATAATAATGTATATATGTATGTATATATAGGAATGTTAGATTTTTGATGATTATTTTTATACAATGTATATGTATTAGTATAGATGAACGGTGAAATTTACATAAATTTTCTGTTTTTAGTTTTTATACCTGATAGGAAAAAAGTTGCATAGAAAAAAGTTGACCATATATATATTTTTTAAGGAAGGAATATTATTATGGTAGTTATAACCTAGGAATGGGACATTATAATTGAAAATAGGATATTTTGTTTGAAATTTCCTAATAAAATGACAAAGTTTGAATTTTGACATATGCAACATTTGATCATATGTCAAAGTTTGATCTAGAGTGAAATATGATCAAAATGCAACATTTGATCATATGTCAAAGTTTGAATTTTGACATAGATGCCAGAATGACCTAGATGACATTTGAGAGGAAGTTTGAATTTTGACATCCAATTTAACTAGAATTTGACATTTGATCCAATGTATAGCAATTAGTAATTGCAAAAGTTGCATATTTTAATGTGTATTTGCAAAAGTTTGTTATGTATTTGCAATTAATTAGATATGTATGTAATGACAATAGATTCTCTTAGTCCTTTAATAGGGATTTATCAAGATATGCTCCCATTATGGATGTGCACAAGTTGATCCATTTTTTTTCTGATCTCATATATATATATTCTTCTTATGTCACGTTGTCTGTCAAAGTATTGAAGAAACCATGGCTTCATCATTAGCCGGAAGTAACGGCGCATGATGGTACCAAGCTCTCCAAGTTGTTTTGGAACGGAGTTCCTGATAGGATAATTCGCTTTTGGTACGAATTTCAGCAAAGGCCTTCAAATAGCGATATTCGGAAGGCTCTTGCTGAACTTCGTACCAAAAAGTTAATTATCCTATCCGGACTCCGTTCCAAAACAATTTAGGGAGCTTCGTACCATCATGGCCTGTTACTTCCGGCTAATGATGAAGCCATGGTTTTCTTGAAACCATTGACAAAAGACAACGTGACATATAGAGGGTAGATGAGATCAGGAAAATATGGACCATTTTCTGCACATCCAGAATGGTGCCATTTTGTTAATCCCTAAAGGTTAAGAGAATCCGTTATGATTTTGAATCTGTTCCTAGCCAGGGAATAAAGCTTTTCCTCGTATATTAAGAATCACAATCCAAACATTTAAAAAATGTTACATTTGCAAAGAATTTGTTCTCGACGTCAACGATGCCCGGCCCACATCCTCGTCGTCGACCGTTCGCAATGACGTCCTGCTTCAGAGGCGCATGTCCGGGAGTGGGCTCCGCCGGCTGGCACTGGGAGGTGCTACCTTCAGGGGCGCGCATCTTGGTGAGGAACCGGGTCCCATCATCGACCCGGAGCTTCTTGGTGGCGGGCGCGTGGGCCACATTCTGGTGCGGAGGCTGGCGTCCCCGCGGAGGTGGTACGTCACCATGTCAGGGAGGAGGACGAGCCGTCCGTCGCTACATGGTTGTGTTGGATGTCAGGTTCTCCTACCTGGCAGGTTCTTAGGGATCTCACCCAAGCTTGATCCTGTGATGGTTCCTTCTCTTTGGGTGTCCACCGCGTAGTGACTAGATTATTCGATAGTATTTGATCTGTATTGGCTAGTGATGTATTCGAGATTATAATTATTCGATAATATTCTAGACGATGTATTCGAGATTATATTCGATGATGCATACAATTATCTGGATATTCGAGATGCATATTATCTACTATGATTTAGTTTTTCCTTATTGATTGCATGCATGCATTCCAATTTGAATACTAAATTGTTTATTCTTTCTTCTGGATTAGTGAAATAAAAGCTATGGACAATATCGGCAGAGAAGGAGAAGAGGCCCTGTTCGATCATACGCTCCCCGACCATAGATGGGAGTGAAGAAGATGACAGCTCGCAATATCTGAACCCTACCGGTGAGGGTAGGATATTTGATGAAGAGAACGAACGAATAGATGAGTCCAGACCTTCGATGACGAAGGAAATGTTGTTCTTGAAATACAAAGTCCGGCGAGGTATATTTATATAAGCAGGCATCTGGTGATTATCACAAGTTTTTAATTGATTTGTATATATATTAACGATTGATCTTTCTTCTTTTAGCCCTCCGGATCGAGCAAATCTTCGAATATTGATTGTATTGGCCTATTGATACGGGATTAATTATGCGATTGTTCAGGATGTATCGGATCTAGTAGCTCGACGAGGCTTCCAACTTTCTCGCTCCCCAGTCGAGAGATTATAGGCTCAGATAGTTTGTGACCCTTATTATTGCATGCATGCTCCATGTGCATATGAAATTGATTCCGGATAGTGAAATAAGACAGATATGAAATAGCGGAGGAAGGAGAAAGAGGATTCTTAGTACAGTCCCAGGTTCGAGCCCCGACCTATGAGATGGGTCGTCAGCAGTAAGATGACACCGCCTATGAATCCCTTAGCGGAGAAGGCGCTTAGGATCTTTGATGAAGACAGAACACTATTAATCTCAGCACCCTTCCCACTACGAGAACAGGCCATACATGTGCCTTCTTGAAATAACAAATCGCATTGGATTTAAGACGGCAGGAACTACAGGCCTAGCCCCCATTAATCACCGAGTTCCCGCCTACCCCCACCATTTGATTTCCCCTATCTTAGCTACTTAACACATCCTCTGTCTACTTTTGTACCCCGTTTCGAAGATGTAGCAAAGATTGCAGTAGCAAGGACAGAGAGAGGACAGGTCGACGGCCCCGGCCAAAAAGTTGAAGGATGGCGTAAAGTACAAACATCGATGCCATCAAAACTAATGGCGAAACCGCGCGAACCTAAGAGAGATGCGAACAAGTTCATTCGTCAATGCCGAGTTATTGTCAGGGACCAAATCCCGATCTCCATTCAAGAATGGAAAAAAGCCAGCAAAAGGAACTTCCAGATGTTACTTTGTCGACCAAAGAGCAAAAGATGGGCTTTGGGAATATCTCATGTCACATTTCACCCTAATAGATCATTTCACGATGCAGATGTGGGAGAAAGTCAAAGAAAGCTGCTCTTAGGAAGATGTGTGATAGCATTCAACAACCACAAGAAAAGTATATGGGCCGCGTACGTCAATGCAGGAAAGAAGACTCCAACATTCAAGGGAACACTGGGAGGAGGCAAAAGATCACTGGGACGCTTTCGTGAAATTCAAGGAATCGGAAGAGAGCTCAGGAACGGTCGAGAAAAAAAAACAAGATTAAGCCGCGAAAAAAAGGAGTGGCACCAATAAGCTGGGGCCAGGTGGCTACGAGGTGGCCCGGCCTAAGTGGGATCTCACTGAGAAAGAGATGATCGATGCAGGGGTCACTCCACGTTAATTGAGTGGCCCCACAGGTCCAGAGACTGTTATGCGCATGGGGGGATGTTGACCCAAAGACAGGCGAGGTTTTGGAGCGGGCAAAGTCTTAAATGAGCGATGTGCATATACTTGTTGCAATAGAAGAGGCTCGAACGGGGGTGTCAAGCCAACAGAGAGAACGACGAGCTTACGCGCGCCTGAAGAATCCTGAACACCCGGAGGAAGAACACGAGGCAAAGGCGTTGTTCTGGTTTGAGGGGTTTGTGGACGGAACGCCGACTATAGAAGCCGTGCGAGAAAGAAGTAGAGGAGGAGCAGAGAGTGGAAGCTGGAGGAGGAGGAGGGAAGCAGGAAGCAGACCGCCTTCACATCATATAATCAAAGCACGCGGAGTTGGCACTCGCTTTCCAGCCGGCAGCAAGCAGCAGATCGACTCACTTAGCCAAGAAAAGGGGGTTCAAGCAAGCACGCAGCGCTAGCAGATCCTGCATGGATAGACCGTCTCATCCATGCCGAGAAGAAGCAGGTGTGTTCCGCCCCGTGCGATGATGCACTGCTAGATAGATACCCTGTGGATGATATCATAGATACGACAACTTGTGAGCTACACTTTAAAAAGTACAACATATCCATGAAGGTGGCGGATGGCGTTGCTTATACAAAATCCCCCTGAAGCAACCTTCCATTGCAATACCGATTCCAACTGGCTAGCGCACACTGGGAGATGCCGTACATGTATCATTCTATGGAGAAAGGATTGCATCATCTTCCAAGGCCACCGACACCGCGTCAGCCGGCTCCAACTCCAAGTCCGCCACCGCCTCAGCAGACTCCCGCTCCTCCAAGTACTGCCACGTGTTAGCAGACTCCTCCTCCTCCAAGCCCGCACCGCGTCAGCCGACTCCTCCTCCTCCAAGTCTGGCACCGCGTCAGCCGTCCTCCTCCTCCAAGTCCGGCACCGCGTCAGCCGACTCCTCCTCCAAGTCAGGCACCGCGTCAGCCGTCTCCGCCGCCTCAGCGGGCTCCGCCACCTAAGCAAAGCGAAAGAGAGGAGCCGCAGCTACGGCGGCTAGAGGGTACAAAAGGAGGCAAAGAAATACAGATTGTGGTCCAAGCCCAAGCCTCTTCCGAGGTTTGCCTTACGACCTGACTGACGAGGGAAAACGAGATCGAAGTGCAAGCCAAGTGAGGGCCATTTGGACCGAAACCGCCCCCACGCCAGAGGAGAAAGTACCTGAGCATGTCATTAACCAATTTATTCATGCTCAACCACCAGCTCCCAAGCATATTGACTCAGAATATTAGCGCCAAATCAGGAAGTCATATGAAGCAAAAAAAAAGGAGTCGAGCTCGAGCTCGAGCTATGGCAGCTGCCAAAAAAAGCGGGAAAACTGTTTCCCAACTGGAGAGAGAACAGGCGGTTTGCAATCGATTCCCCCCGCTCATTGTACCACACATGTGAGTACCGGCACCGATCAGATGGTAATAACCAATGATCATAGAGAGGCAGGCTGAGAGAGGCCCGGTTATTTGTCACTATAGAACAACTCCTAAGCATCGAGCGATCGAAACGTTTAAGAGGAGGAACTAAAACGGAAAATATGTCCGCGGCGAACCTATGGTCAAGCCTGAGGAGATCAAGTGTCTATCAACAAGAATGTATTGAATTACATCAATTGGTAATGAGGGAAGCCAAGACTAACGATAAAGAGTCCCTCATGGTGAAAGTCAAGGCAGAGATTACTTCCATGAAAAAGACCTGTGGGTTGAGTTTCAAGAAATGTTTCAGTTATTAATCAGACGCACTCGACAATCTATCGTCAGTTGCTATGTTTGTAAGTGATTCTATCTGTCAGTTAAGTCTCTAACTAGCTGTAAATGCTCTCATTAACTGTAATTATCCTCACATATACCTTCTGTGCTATAATCAGAATGAAGATCTATGAAATAAAAAAAAGCTGGACGCTTGGCATTGGGTTCATTGACCCAAATACCATTAATGAAGAGACATGGTCACGTGAATATGATCGACCATACACAGAGAAACCTGCTAGAGTTCTTGGTGCGACTAAATACCCCAGAATATACTTCCTTACAACTCGGGTGAGTGACACTATCTGACTACAAATTCTTTTTGCTTACTAGATGTTAAGTGTGTGAGGTTAGCAGCCAGGCTTAATTATACAACGTGTGCGCTGCATTTCGTACTGGATCTTGTATTCATTTGAGTTGTACCGGAGGTTGAAAAGTTAGTTAGTTTGAGTACTCGACCCTACGCCCTATACAACGAATACAGAATACTCAATCGTGAACGGGGATGCTCGACAGGTAATTTCAATCATTATCGCACTATGTCGGCCCTCTTTAGTTCATTTCCTGATATCAACTAATTAATAACTCCTTTATTCATTTTCTATGTCGGCGGGCAGGGCTTGGGAAAAGTTCATCAAAAAGGTTTAAAGGCCAATGGAAACAACAGCTGAAATGGGTGCGACACAAGGTAATTAATTAAGGAGTACTAGCTAGCTAAACATCTCTAATTCTAGTTTCAATAAATTGTCATGCTTGATTAATTATTATCTGATTGAATTCAATTCTCGTAAAGGCCCTGAAGCAGGCGCCAAGGTGAAGGAAATATGCCCTAGAGGCAATAATAAAAGTTGTTTATTTTATATTCCTTATATATGTATTAGTTTATTTCATGCTAGAATTGTATATAACCGGAAAACTTGATACATGTGTGGAGACATAGACAAAAACACGTGTTTTAGTAAGCCTCTACTAGACTAGCTCGTTAATCAAAGATTGTTAGGTTTCCTAACCGTAGACATGTGTTGTCATTTGATGAATGGGATCACATCATTAGGAGAAGGATGTGGTGGACAAGACCCATCCGTCAGCTTAGCATAATGATCGTTCAGTTTATGCTAATGCTTTCTTCATGTCAAATACATATTCCTTCGACTATGAGATTATGCAATTCCCGGGACACCGGAGGAATGCTGTGTGTGCTATCAAACGTCACAACGTAACTGAGTGATTATGAAAGATGCTCTACAGGATCTCGAAGGTGTTTGTGGGTGGCATAGATCGAGATTAGGATTTGTCTCCGAGTATCGGAGAGGTATCTCTGGGCCCTTCGGTAATGCAACATCATAAGAAGCCTTGCAAGCAAAGTGACTTAGTCACAGGATGATGTATTATGGAAGGAGTAAAGAGGAACTTGCACGGTTAAGAGATTGAAGGGGGGTATAAAGATAGACGACGAATCTCGGGCAAGTAACATACGATGGACAAAGGGAATAGCGTATGTTGTCATAACGGTCCACTAAAGATATAACCGTAGAATAATGGGATCCAATATGAGCATCCATGTTTAGCTATTGGTTATTGACCAGAGAAGTGTCTCGGTCATGTCTACATAGTCTCAAACCCGTAGGGTCGCACGCTAACGTTCGATGACGATTATAGTATATATGAGTTATGTGATTTGGTGACGAATGTTCTTTGGAGTCCCGGTGAGATCACGGACATGACGAGGAGTCTCGAAATGGTTGAGAGGTAAAGATGATATATAGGACGATGTATTCGGACAACAGGATGTGTTCCGGAGGGTACCGGGTTACAATCGAGTGTCACCGGAAGGGGTTCCGGGCACCCCCCCCGGCAAAGGATATGGCGCTTAATTGGCCAACGGGAGGGACAGACCAGCCCACAAGGGGCTGGTGCGCCCCTCCACCAGGCCGGCCAGCCCTAGGGAAAGGAAAGGTGGGAGGTCATGTCCCTACTTCTTCCCCTCCTCAAGGGAAGAAAGGAAAGGGGGGGAGGGGAGCCTCCTCCCCCTCCTCCATGGCGCCTATACAAGGAAGGGGAGGGGGGGCGAACCAGGGCAGGAGCAACAAGTGGGATCGGCCACATCTGGGGCGCACTTGGCTCTCCCTCTCCCTCCACCACTATAATATATGAGGAGAGGGGTGTGCCTAGACCAATACAAACATTTCAACATTTAGCCGTGTGCGGCAGCCCCCCATCCACAGATTACACCCTCGGTCCTATCTTCGTAGTGCTTAGTGAAGCCTGCGCGGATCATTCACCCTCACCGTCAACCTCGCACGTGTGCGACGGAAATAATCTACTTCCTCGACACTTTGCTGGATCAAGAGTTCGAGGGACGTCATCGAGGCTGAAGTGTGGAGAACTCGGAGTGTGCCGTACGTTACGATGCTTGATCGGTTCGGACACGAGAAGAGAGAAGTCGGATACATCCAAACCATGTGGCAGCGCTTCCGCTTTCGGTCTCGAGGGTAGTAGACATACTCTCACTCCTCTATGCTAGCATCTCCTAGATAGATTTCCGTGAGCGAAGGAAATTTTTGAAATTGCATTCTACGTTTCGAACAGTGGCATCGAGCCAGGTCTATGAGTAGATGATTATGCACGGTAGAACACAAAGAGTTGTGGGCGGCGATAGTCATACTGCTTACCACCAACGTCTTATTTTGATTCGGCGGTAGGGAGCACCATAGCAAACCTAAGCAGCAGGGGTTAATTAGTTGGACGGTCGAAGAGGCGGACCCCAGAACGAAACTAAACCATGACCACGTCATCATGAGCACCGGTTCCACCGCCGACACACCTGCAAAACTAGTTTTATCGCATACAGGTGAGCTCGGGAGGGTGTCTGTGACCCTACGTTTCAGATTCGGAATCGAATATTGACTGCCGGGAAAATATGTCAAAGTTTGATCTAGAGTGAAATATGATCAAATATGCAACATTTGATCATATGTCAAAGTTTGAATTTTGACATAGATGCCAGAATGACATAGATGTACATTTGAGAGGAAGTTTGAATTTTGACATCCAATTTAACTAGAATTTTGACATTTGATCCAATGTATAGCAATTAGTACTTGCAAAAGTTGCATATTTTAATGTTGTATTTGCAAAAGTTTGTTATGTATTTGCAATTAATTAGTATATGTATGTATAGTACAATAGATTCTCTTAGTCCTTTAATAAGGGATTTATCAAGAATATGCTCCCATTATGGATGTGCACAAGTTGATCCATTTTTTTTCTGATCTCATCTATATATATATTCTTCTATATGTCACGTTGTCTGTCAAAGTATTGAAGAAATCCATGGCTTCATCATTAGCCGGAAGTAACAGGCGCATGATGGTACCAAGCTCTCCAAAGTTGTTTTGGAACGGAGTTCCTGATAGGATAATTCGCTTTTTGGTACGAATTTCAGCAAAGGCCTTCCAAATAGCGATATTCGGAAGGCTCTTGCTGAACTTCGTACCAAAAAGTTAATTATCCTATCCGGGACTCCGTTCCAAAACAATTTAGGGAGCTTCGTACCATCATGCGCCTGTTACTTCCGGCTAATGATGAAGCCATGGTTTTCTTGAAACCATTGACACAAGACAACGTGACATATAGAAGGGTAGATGAGATCAGGAAAAATATGGACCATTTTCTGCACATCCAGAATGGTGCCATTTTGTTAAATCCCTTAAAGGTTAAGAGAATCCGTTATGATTTTGAATCCTGTTCCTAGCCAGGGAATAAAGCTTTTCCTCGTATATTAAGAAATCACAATCCAAACATTTAAAAAATGTTACATTTGCAAAGAATTTGTTCTCGACGTCAACGATGCCCGGCCCACATCCTCGTCGTCGACCCGTTCGCAATGACGTCCTGCTTCAGAGGCGCATGTCCGGGAGTGGGCTCCGCCGGGCTGGCACTGGGAGGTGCTACCTTCAGGGGCGCGCATCTTGGTGAGGAACCTGGGTCCCATCATCGACCCGGAGCTTCTTTGGTGGCGGGCGCGTGGGCCACATTCGGTGCGGAGGCTGGCGTCCCCCGCGGAGGTGGTACGTCACCATGTCAGGGAGGAGGACGAGCACGTCCGTCGCTACATGGTTGTGTTGGATGTCAGGTTCTCCAATACCTGGCAGGTTCTTCAGGGATCTCACCCAAGCTATGATCCTGTGATGGTTCCTTCTCTTTGGGTGTCCACCGCGAGTGAACTAGATTATTCGATAGTATTTGATCTGTATTGGCTAGTGATGTATTCGAGATTATAATTATTCGATAATATTCTAGACGATGTATTCGAGATTATATTCGATGATGCATATCAATTATCTGGATTATTCGAGATGCATATTATCTACTATGATTTAGTTTTTCCTTATTGATTGCATGCATGCATTCCAATTTGAATACTAAATTGTTTTATCTTTCTTCTGGATTAGTGAAATAAAAGCTATGGACAATATCGGCAGAGAAGGAGAAGAGGCCCTGTTCGACATCATACGCTCCCCGACCATAGATGGGAGTGAAGAAGATGACAGCTCGCAATATCTGAACCCTACCGGTGAGGGTAGGATATTTGATGAAGACGAACGAATAGATGAAGTCCAGACCTTCGATGACGAAGGAAATGTTGTTCTTGAAATAACAAAGTCCGGCGAGGTATATTTATATAAGCAGGCATCTGGTGATTATCACAAGTTTTAATTGATTTGTATATATATTAACGAATTGATCTTTCTTCTTTTAGCCCTCCGGATCGAGCAAATCTTCTACAATCGGCAGGACAGTTCGAGGCCCGGCCAAAAAGTTGAAGGATGGCGTAAAGTACAAACATCGATGCCATCAAACCTAATGGCGAACCGCGCGAACCTAAGAAGAATGCGAACAAGTTCATTCGTCAATGCCGAGTTATTGTCAGGGACCAAATCCCGATCTCCATTCAAGAATGGAAAAAGCCAGCAAAGGAACTTCCAGATGTTACTTTTGTCGACCAAAGAGCAAAAGATGGGCTTTGGGAATCTCTCATGTCACATTTCACCCTACTAGATCATTTCACAGATGCAGATGTGGAGAAAGTCAAGAAAGCTGCTCTTAGGAAGATGGTGATAGCATTCAACAACCACAAGAAAAGTATATGGGCCGCGTACGTCAATGCAGGAAAGAAGACTCCAACATTCAAGGGAACACTGGAGGAGGCAAAAGATCACTGGGACGCTTTCGTGAAATTCAAGGAATCGGAAGTAGCTCAGGAACGGTCGAGAAAAAACAAGATTAATGCCGCGAAAAAGGAGTGGCACCATAAGCTGGGGCCAGGTGGCTACGAGGTGGCCCGGCCTAAGTGGGATCTCACTGAGAAAGAGATGATCGATGCAGGGGTCACTCCAGTTACATTGAGCTGGCCCCACAGGTCCAGGACTTGGTTCTATGCGCATGGGGGGATGTTGGACCCAAAGACAGGCGAGGTTTTGGAGCGGGCAAGTCTTAAATGAGCCGATGTGCATATACTTGTTGCAATAGAAGAGGCTCGAACGGGGGTGTTCAAGCCCAACAGAGAGAACGACGAGCTTACGCGCGCCCTGAAGAATCCTGAACACCCGGGAAGAACACGAGGCAAAGGCGTTGTTCCGTGGTTTGAGGGGTTTGTGGACTGGAACGCCGACTATAGAAGCCGTGCGAGAAAGAAGTAGCAGGAGGAGCAGAAGTGGAAGCTGGAGGAGGAGGAGTGGAAGCAGGAAGCAGACCGCCTTCACATCATATAATCAAAGCACGCGGAGTTGGCACTCGCTTTCCAGCGGCAGCAGCAGCAGATCGACTCACTTAGCCAAGAAAGGGGGTCTCAGCAGCGGCAGCAGCTAGCAGATCCTGCATTGGATAGCACCGTCTCATCCATGCCGAGAAGCAGCGTGTGTTCCGCCCCGTGCGATGATGCACTGCTAGATAGATACCCTGTGGATGATATCATAGATACGACAACTTGTGAGCTACACTTTAAAATGTACAACATATCCATGAAGGTGGCGGATGGCGTTGCTTATACAAATCCCCCTGAAGCAACCTTCCATTGCAATCCGATTCCAACTGGCTATGCGCACACTGGGAGATGCCGTACATCGTATCATTCTATGGAGAAAGGATTGCATCATCTTTCCAAGGCCACCGACACCGCGTCAGCCGGCTCCAACTCCAAGTCCGCCACCGCCTCAGCAGACTCCCGCTCCTCCAAGTCTGCCACCGTGTTAGCAGACTCCTCCTCCTCCAAGCCCGCCACCGCGTCAGCCGACTCCTCCTCCTCCAAGTCTGGCACCGCGTCAGCCGACTCCTCCTCCTCCAAGTCCGGCACCGCGTCAGCCGACTCCTCCTCCAAGTCAGGCACCGCGTCAGCCGTCTCCGCCGCCTCAGCGGGCTCCGCCACCTAAGCAACCGCGAAAGAGAGGAGCCGCAGCTACGGCGGCTAGCGGTACAAAAGGAGGCAAGAAATACAGATTTGGTCCAAGCCTCAAGCCTCTTCCGAGGTTGCCTTACGACCTGACTGACGAGGAAAACGAGATCGAAGTGCAAGCCCAAGTGAGGGCCCATTTTGGACCGAAACCGCCCCCAACGCCAGAGGAGAAAGTACCTGAGCATGTCATTAACCACTTTATTCATATGGCTCAACCACCAGCTCCCAAGCATATTGACTCAGACTATTAGCGCCAAATCAGGAAGTCATATGAAGCACAAAAAAAGGAGTCGAGCTCGAGCTCGAGCTATGCAGCTGCCAAAAAAAGCGGGAAAACTGTTTCCCAACTGGGAGAACAGGCGGTGCAATCGATCCCCCCGCTCATTGTACCAACACATGTGAGTACCGGCACCGATCAGATGGTAATAACCAATGATCATAGAAGGCAGGCTGAAGAGGCCGGTGTCACTATAGAACAACTCCTAAGCATCGAGCCGATCGAAACGTTTAAAGAGGAGGAACTAAAACGGAAATATGTCCGCGGCGAACCTATGGTCAAGCCTGAGGAGATCAAGTGTCTATCAACAAGAATGTATGAATTACATCAATGGTACATGAGGGAAGCCAAGACTACCGATAAAGAGTCCCTCATGGTGAAAGTCAAGGCAGAGCATTACTTCCATGAAAAAGACCTGTGGGTTGAGTTTCAAGAAATGTTTCAGTTATTCAATCAGACGCACTCGACAAATCTATCGTCAGTTGCTATTGTCTGTAAGTGATTTCTATCTGTCAGTTAAGTCTCTAACTAGCTGTAATGCTCATTCATTAACTGTAATTATCCTCACTATATTCTTTTCTGTGCTATAATTCAGAATGAAGATCTATGAAATAAAAAAAGCTGGACGCTATGGCATTGGGTTCATTGACCCAAATACCATTAATGAAGAGACATGGTCACGTGAATATGATCGACCATACACAGAGAAAACCTTGCTAGAGTTCTTGGTGCGACTAAATACCCAACCAGAAATACTACTTCCTTACAACTTCGGGTGAGTGACACTATCTTGTACTACAAATTCCGTTTTTGCTTACTAGATGTTAATAAGTGTAGTTGATGAGTTATGCACATGCCAGCTTAATTATACAAACGTGTGCGCATGCAGTTTCCACTGGATCTTGTTAATCATTGAAGTTGACGAGGGAAAAGTTCAAGTACTCGACTTACTACTTAAAGAACCTAAAGAATACTCAATCGTGAAGGGGATGCTCGACAGGTAATTTCAATCATTATCGCACTATGTCGGCCTCTTTAGTTCATTTCCTGATATCAACTAATTAATAACTCCTTTATTCATTTTCTATGTCGGCGGGCAGGGCTTGGGAAAAGTTCATCAAAAAGGTTAAAGGCCAATGGAAACAACAGCTGAAATGGGTGCGACACAAGGTAATTAATTAAGTAGTACTAGCTAGCTAACATCTCTTTAATTCTAGTTTCAATAACATTGTCATGCTTGATTAATTATTATCTGATTGAATTCAATTCTCGTAAAGGCCCTGAAGCAGGCGCCAGGTGAAGGAAATATGCCCTAGAGGCAATAATAAAGTTGTTATTTTATATTTCCTTATATCATGATATATGTTTATTATTCATGCTAGAATTGTATTAACCGGAAACTTGATACATGTGTGGATACATAGACAAAACACCGTGTTTCTAGTAAGCCTCTACTAGACTAGCTCGTTAATCAAAGATTGTTAGGTTTCCTAACCGTAGACATGTGTTGTCATTTGATGAATGGGATCACATCATTAGGAGAATGATGTGGTGGACAAGACCCATCCGTCAGCTTAGCATAATGATCGTTCAGTTTTATTGCTACTGCTTTCTTCATGTCAAATACATATTCCTTCGACTATGAGATTATGCAATTCCCGGACACCGGAGGAATGCCTTGTGTGCTATCAAACGTCACAACGTAACTGAGTGATTATGAAGATGCTCTACAGTATCTCCGAAGGTGTCTGTTGGGTTGGCATAGATCGAGATTAGGATTTGTCACTCCGAGTATCGGAGAGGTATCTCTGGGCCCTCTCGGTAATGCACATCATAAGAAGCCTTGCAAGCAAAGTGACTTAGTCACAGGATGATGTATTATGGAAGGAGTAAAGAGACTTGCCGGTAACGAGATTGAACTGGGTATAAAGATACTGACGATCGAATCTCGGGCAAGTAACATACCGATGGACAAAGGGAATAGCGTATGTTGTCATAACGGTTCGATCGATAAAGATCTTCGTAGAATATATGGGATCCAATATGAGCATCCATGTTCCGCTATTGGTTATTGACCAGAGAAGTGTCTCGGTCATGTCTACATAGTTCTCAAACCCGTAGGGTCCGCACGCTTAACGTTCGATGACGATATAGTATTATATGAGTTATGTGATTTGGTGACGAATGTTCTTTGGAGTCCCGGATGAGATCACGGACATGACGAGGAGTCTCGAAATGGTTGAGAGGTAAAGATTGATATATAGGACGATAGTATTCGGACACCGGATGTGTTCCGGAGGGTACCGGGTACATATCGAGTCACCGGAAGGGGTTCCGGGCACCCCCCCCGGCAAAGATATGGGCTTAATGGGCCAAGGGAGGGACAGACCAGCCCACAAGGGGCTGGTGCGCCCCTCCACCAGGCCGGCCAGCCCTAGGGAAAGGAAAGGTGGGAGGTCATGTCCCTACTTCCTTCCCCTCCTCAAGGGAGAAAGGAAAGGGGGGGGGGGAGCCTCCTCCCCCTTCCTTCCCATGGCGCCTATACAAGGAAGGGGGAGGGGGGGCGAACCAGGGCAGGAGCACAAGTGGGATTCGGCCCCACTTGGGGCGCCCCTTGGCCTCTCCCCTCTCCCTCCCACCTATATATATGAGGAGAGGGGGTGCCTAGCACAATACAACATCAACTGTTAGCCGTGTGCGGCGCCCCCCTCCACAGATTACACCCTCGGTCCTATCTTCGTAGTGCTTAGGTGAAGCCCTGCGCGGATCACTTCACCATCACCGTCACCTCGCCGTTGTGCTGACGGAACTCATCTACTTCCTCGACACTTTGCTGGATCAAGAGTTCGAGGGACGTCATCGAGCTGAACGTGTGCAGAACTCGGATGTGCCGTACGTTCGATGCTTGATCGGTCGGAACGAGAAGAAGTTCGACTACATCAACCATGTTGTCAAGCGCTTCCGCTTTCGGTCTACGAGGGTACGTAGACATACTCTCCTCCTCTCATTGCTATGCATCTCCTAGATAGATCTTCCGTGAGCGAAGGAAATTTTTTGAAATTGCATTCTACGTTTCCGAACAGTGGCATCCGAGCCAGGTCTATGCGTAGATGATATGCACGAGTAGAACACAAAGAGTTGTGGGCGGCGATAGTCATACTGCTTACCACCAACGTCTTATTTTGATTCGGCGGTATTGTTGGATGAAGTGGCCCAGACCAACCTTACATGACCACGTTCATGAGACCGGTTCCACCGACACACATGCAACTAGTTTTGCATAAAGGTGGCTGGCGGGTGTCTGTTTCTCCTACTTTAGTTGAATCGAATTTGACTGCGGCCGGTCCTTGTTGAAGGTTAAAAGAGCAAACTTGATAAATCACCGTTGTGGTTTTGATGCCTAGGTAAGAACGGTTCTTACTAGAAGTGTTGGGGAACGTTGCATGGGAAACAAAAATTTTCCTACGCTCACCAAGATCCAATCTAGGAGATGACCATCTACGAGAGGAGAGATTGGATCTACATACCCTTGTAGATCGCTAAGCGGAAGCGTTAAGAAACGTGGTTGATGTAGTTGAACGTCTTCACGATCCAATCACGATTCGTCCCGCGAACTCGGATCCAAGTGCCGAACGGACGGCACCTCCGCGTTCAACACACGTACGGCTTTATGACGCCTTCACCTCCTCGATCCAGCAAGCGATGGTGAAGTAGTAGCTCGAGTCCTCCGGCAGCACGACGGCGTGGTGGCGGTGGTGGTGGTGGAATCTTAGCAGAGCTTCGCTAAGCGCTACGGAGAGGAAGAGGGATGCGAGGGAGAGGAGAGGCAGCGCCGTGGCGTAGAGAAGTGTTCCAGGGTTGCGGCTGCCCTCTCTCTACCTCTCTATATATAGGGGGAAGGGAGGAGGAGGGGGCGCCCTAGATCCAATCTAGGAGTGGCGGCCAAGGCAGATGGGGTCGCCCCCCTAGGGAAACCCTAGGGTGACTTGCCCCCTAAGCCAGGTGGAGGGAACCCTAGATGGGGCGCCCCACCTCCCCTGGTAATGTGAGATGGGGTGAGAGGGGCGTTCAGCCCCTTAGTGGGCTGGTTTGCCCCCTCCCCTTGGCCCATGAGGGACCCCAACACTTGCCGGGACCCCCCGAAACCCCTTTCGGTCATGCTGGTCATCACCCGGTACCCCCGGAACAATTCCGGACTCCAATACCCTTCGTCCAATATATCAATCTTCACCTCCGGACCATTCTGGAGTTCCTTGTCATGTCTAGGATCTCATCCGGGACTCCGAACAACCTTTGGTAACCACCATAATGACTCAACTATACTTATATCGTCACCAAACATTAAGTGTGTAGACCCTGCGGGTTCGAGAACTATGCAAACATGACCGAGACCCCTCTACGGTCAATAACCAATAGCGGGACCTGGATGCCCATATTGGTTCCTACATATTCAACAAAGATCTTATCGGTCGAACCTCGATGTCAAGGATTCAGCTAATCCCGTATGCAGTTCCCTTTGTCTATCGGTATGTTACTTGCCCGAGATTCAATCGTCGGTATCTCTATACCTAGTTCAATCTCGTTACCGGCAAGTCTCTTTACTCGTTCCGTAATACAAGATCCCGTGACTAACTCATTGGTCACATTGCTTGCAAGCTTAATGTGATGTTGTATTACCGAGTGGGCCCTGAGATACCTCTCCGTCATACGGAGTGACAAATCCCATTCTTGATCCATGCCAACTCAACAGACACCCTCGGAGATACCTTTAGAGCACCTTTATAGTCACCTAGTTACGTTGCAACATTTGGTACACACAAAGCACTCCTTCGGTGTCAGTGAGTTGCATGATCTCATGGTCATAGGAACATATACTTGACATGTAGAAAAACGATAGCAATAAACTTGATACGATCATATGCTACGTTCATAGTTTGGGTCTTGTCCATCACATCATTCTCCTAATGATGTGATCCCGTTATCAAATGACAACTCATGTCCATGGCTAGGAAACCATAGCCATCTTTGATCAACGAGCTAGTACGGTAGAGGCTTACTAGGGACATGTTGTTGTCTATGTATCCACACATGTATTTGAGTTTTCGGTCAATACAATTATAGCATGGATAATAAACGATTATCATGAACAAGGAAATATACTAATAACCACTTTATTATTGCCTCTAGGGCATATTTCCAACAGTCTCCCACTTGCACTAGAGCCAATAATCTAGCATTACATGGTAATGAATCTAACACCCATAGAGTTCTGGTGTTGATCGTGCTTTGCCCATGGAAAAGGTTTAGTCAACGGATCTGCAACATTCAGATTTGTATGCACTTTGCAAATGTTTATGTCTTCCTCCTTGATGTAATCGTGGATGGAATTGAAGCGTCGCTTTATGTCTCTGGTCCTTTTGTGAAACCTTGGTTCCTTGGCTAGAGCAATGGCACCAGTGTTGTCACAGAACAGAGTCATCGGGTCCAGTGCACTGGGCACAACTCCAAGATCTGTCATGAACTGCTTCATCCAGACACCTTTCTTTGCTGCCTCTGAGGCAACTATGTACTCCGCTTCGCATGTAGAATCAGCTACCACGCTTTGCTTGGAACTGCACCAGCTTACCGCTCCCCCATTTAGTATATATACATATCCGGTTTGAGACTTAGCGTCATCCGGATCAGTGTCAAAGCTTGCATCGACGTAACCCTTTACGACGAGCTCTTGATCACCTCTATAAACGAGAAACATTTCCTTAGTCCTTTTCAGGTACTTAAGGATATTCTTCACCGCTGTCTAGTGATCCACTCCTGGATTACTTTGAATCCTTCCGGCCATACTTATGGCAAGGCTGACATCTGGTCGTGTGCATAGCATTCCATACATGATAGAGCCTATGGCAGAGGCATAGGGGATGACACTCATCTTTTCTCTATCCTCTGTAGTCGCTGTGCATTGAGTCTAACTCAACTTCACACCTTGCAAAATAGGCAAGAACCCCTTCTTGGACTGATCCATTTTGAACTTCTTTAAAATCCTATCAAGGTATGTGCTTTGTGAAAGTCCTATCAAGCGTCTTGATCTATCTCTATAGATCTTGATGCCTAATATGAAAGCAACTTCTCCTAGGTCCTTCATTGAAAAACTCTTGTTCAAATATTCCTTCATGTTTTCCAAAAGTTCTATATTGTTTCCAATCAGCAATATGTCATCCACATATAATATTAGAAACTCTATAGAGCTCCCACTCACTTTCTTGTAAATACAAGCTTCTCCGTAAACTTGTATAAACCCAAACGCTTTGATCACCTCATCAAAGCAAATATTCCAACTCCGAGATGCTTGCACCAGTCCATAAATGGATCGCTGGAGTTTGCACACTTTGTCAGCATTCTATGGATAGACAAAACCTTTCAGTTGCATCATATACAACTCATCCTTAAGGAAACCGTTAAGGAACGCTGTTTTGACATCCATCTGCCAGATTTCATAATCGAAAAATTCAGCTATTGCCAACATGATTCTGACGGACTTAAGCATCGCCGCGGGTGAGAAAGTCTCATCATAGTCAACTCCTTGAACTTGTGAAAACCCCTTTGCCACAAGTCGAGCTTTATAGACGGTGACATTACCGTCCGCGTCCATCTTCTTCTTGAAGATCCATTTATTCTAAATGGCCTTTCGTCCTTCAGGTAATACTTCCAAAGTCCAAACTTTGTTTTCATACATGCATCCCATCTCGGATTTCATGGCCTCTAACCATTTGTCGGAATCCTGGCCCACCATCGCTTCTCCATAGCTCGTAGGTTCATTGTTCTCCAACAACATGACCTCTAAGACAGGGTTGCCGTACCACTCAGGAGCTGTACGTACCCTTGTCGACGTACGAGGTTCGATAGTAACTTGATCCGAAACTTCATGATCACTATCATTAGTTTCCTCTTCAACTGACGTAGGTGTCAAAGAAACATCCTTCTGCGCCGCACTACTCACTGGTTGAAGTAGAGGTTCAATAACCTCATCAAGTTCTATCTTCCTCCCACTCAATTCTTTCGAGAGAAACTCTTTCTCGAGGAAGGACCCGTTCTTAGCGACAAACACTTTGCCTTCGGATCTGAGATAGAAGGTATACCCAACCATCTCTTTTGGGTACCCTATGAAGACGCATTTGTCCGCTTTGGGTTCGAGCTTTTCCGGCTGAAGCCTTTTAACATAAGCATCGCAGCCCCAAACCTTAAGAAACGACAACTTAGGTTTCTTGCCAAACCACAGTTCATACGGCGTCGTCTCCACAGACATAGATGTTGCCCTATTTAAAGTGAATGCGGCTGTCTCTAACGCATAACGCCGAAACGATAGTGGCAGATCAGCAAGAGACATCATAGAACGCACCATATCCAATAAGGTACGATTACGACGTTCAGACACACCATTACGCTGTGGTGTTCCAGGTGGCATCAACTGTGAAACGATTCCACATTGTCTTATGTGATTGCCAAACACATAACTCAGATATTCTCCCCCTCTATCAGATCGTAGGAATTTAATCTTCTTGTTACGATGATTCTCAACTTCACTCTGAAATTGCTTGAACTTTTCAATAGGTTTCAGACTTATGCTTCATTAAGTAAATATACCCATATCTACTCAAGTCATCGGTGAAGGTGATAAAGACACACAACTAATACATGCATATTGATCTCCTTCTTTAAAGATGATGGACATGCGGGATAAGCTCCTACCAGAGAATCGCGTACGAGCGATTCAAAAGGAAATAGCGGAATTTTTGCTCGACCAGGTCGTAGATCCCAAAGAAGAATACCATTACACCGTACCTAGCTAGATCGACCTAATGCCTACATGTAATGATCTGCAAATTGTAGGAGAAATTGTATAAACCAAATTGTATATATATATATATGTATGTGAATGGTCCTACGAGAAATTCGATGATATATATATGATCGGTTCTACGAGAAATTCTATTTATATATATGCATAACGTGTACAACATGTAGTAGCGTAAAATATGTTTGAAATGAAAAAGAATTAAATGCAAAGCACAAATCTAAAACGAAAAATAAATCATAAATCCATAAACCCTAAACCTTTTAGTCCTGGTTGGTGAGGTCTCCCAGCTCCCGGCGCGGGATCGTGCCACGTGGTGGGCCTTTAGTGCCGGTTGCAGAACCGGCACTAAAGGCCCTTACAAACCGGCACTACAGCCCGGTTCTGCACTAGTGTACCAAGCCACGAGTCGTCGCACCAGACGCACACCGAATGCATGGAGAGTACACAAAAAGAATGGCACTGCCAGACAAGAACACCATTATCCCGATCAGCGCCCGCCTACCACATCACTATAACACCCGCATCTCGCAAAGCTCCTAATAAGCCCGCGCCTTCCGGAAGGACACGACGCTGAGTGCGCCGTTTCCGCCGACCCAAGTTATATTTTTTTTTTCACGCAAGAGACTAAGTGTAGAGGTATGGTAGCAGAAGACCGGGTATGTCGCCTCAGTCGAGGGGAACAACATCGTCGGACTTCTACACTGTCATGGCGAACTAGGCCGAGCTGCGGTTTCTCCATGTCTTAATTCACCGCAAACTAGCACCACAACCAACTCGGGGACCAGCGGGCACATAAGCACGACCCATATCTGGAGGGGTGGAGCTTACCAAATATAGGGGAATATGCAGGCAGATCAAGCTTGGCCAGTTATCGGTGATATCTTTGTGCCGTGCCGCATGTTAGTCGGTGTCTTCGCTGCTCACACAACCAAGAACCATCAAACAACGCCCTCACCGCCTTTCGCCGCAGACCGGTGTCACCTCACCAGCCGAGGCTGCCGCCCCTGAAGCTTAGTGCCCACCGGGGTAGGCGAAACAGCAGAGACCGCCTCCCCCCAGCCCTCCCACCCGCCCCTACAGCCTCCTCGGCAGTACCCGGGCTTGCTAGATGGGTGCCTCAGGTGGCGTTGAGGGAGTGAAATTTCTCTTGACAATTGGTTCAGTGTGTGCTTCCACAAGTTGAAAGGAAAAAAAATATGATGGGAATATCTATATTTGCTTGTTCTAGTCGTTTTGTTAACAAGGTATAATCTCGTAGACACTCACGTACACATACACTCATCCCTATCCGTATAAATGCATGCATGCACATCCTATCTTTATGAGCTCCTCCAAAATACTGGACCGACACAACATCTTAAGATTGATGAAGTAATCGCAAATGTCTCGTAGTCGACGGGGACGTCTTCTCCCGCCGAACAAACATCACTAGAAGCCTGGAATAAATTCAGGAAAACACGTCGACCGGGATGTCTCCTCTCACTAAATGAACGTCACCGGAAGCTTGAAATAAATTCAGGAAAATGCGTCGACGGTGTTGAGTATATGTGTTGTACATAACTGTGTATTGGCCCACCTCCTAGTTGCCTTGTATAGTTGAGGTCGTGTCCCACCTTTGTACATCATATATACGTGCGTTTGCACATGAGGAATACATCGTGCAATTCATACATCATACATGGTATCAGTTTTCCCAGTTCTACCCTAACTTCCGCCCCCGCCGCCGCCGCCGCCGCCCGCGTGCCTCCCCGCGCCCGCCCGGCCGCCGCTCCTCCCCTCTCCCTGTCGCCGCGCTCCCCCTTCCTACCCGCGCCGCCGCTTAAACCCTACGGCCGCCGCTCCTCCCCTCTCCCTGCCGCCGCGCTCCCCCTTCCTACCCGCGCCGCCGCTTAAACCCTACGGCCGCCGCGCCACCCAAGTCCCTCCCAGCCGAGCGCCGCCTCCACCTAACTCCCTCCCAGCCGCCGCTTCCTAGTCGCCGCTGCCCTCCTCCCCGCCCGACCGAACCCCCCCTCTCCCGAGCGCCACCGCCACCCCGAGCCGACCCGCCGCCGCCACCCGCACCAAACCCTAACCCGCGCCACACCCAACCGACCCTAGCCGCCATATCATCCGTCACGTTATCCGCGTCCACCAACTCCAACCCGTTCGCCGACGCCAACTCTCCCGACGTCAACGACATCCGCAACCTGAACATCTACGAGCGGGTGCCGGTTCATCTCTCCCAGACGGACTCCTCCTACTACACGTGGAAGACGTATTTCTCCCTCGTGTTCCGGGAGTACCACCTCGTCAATCACGTGGACAGCTCCGTCGACTCCATCCTCGTCCCCGAGTTCCATGACTGGTCCACCATCGACACCACGATCATCCGGTGGTTCTTCCTCACCATCTCGCCGGACCTCTTTCAGACGGTCGTGCAGGACGGTGACGACGCCAACGCCCTGTGGACCAAGCTGAACGGGCTCTTCACCGACAATCAACTCCAACGTCATGTTTTTTTGCAGCAAGAGTTTTTTGGGTGCCACCAGGACAACTCCTCCGTCGACGACTACTGTCGCCGTCTCAAGACTCTTGTTGACCAGCTCCACGACATTGGTGCGAAGATCGATGATGAACTCCTCCTCAACACACTCACTGCCGGGCTCAACGAGGACTTCGGCAACGCCGCGGCGAACCTCACCCTCATCCCCGAGCCCTCCTTCGCCAAGTTCGTTGCGTACGCCCGCCTGGAGGAGCGGCCGATGAAGCAGGTGAAGGCGCAGGCCATCCACACCGCCCTCGCCGCCGGCACCACCCGCGGCGGCCCCCGACGCCTCCGGCTGCCCCGGCCGCGCCGCCTCAGCCGCGCCATCCGGCGCCGTACCTGGCGCCGCCGCCGCCGTACCCGGCGCAGCAGTAGCCGCCGGGGCTGCTCCCCCTCCCGTACGGGCCGCCGCACCTCCCGCCTCTCCCACCGACTGGCGCCGCGGGGGCAGGCGCGGTTGCCGCCGCGGTGGTCAGTAGCAGCAGCAGCAGGGCGCCGGCCAGCCTCATCAGCAGCAGCAGCAACAACTCCAGGTGCCCCCTCCGTGGGCCGCCGGCTACAACCCGTGGACCGGCGTTGTTCATGCCTACACCATGCCGGTTCCCGGGGCCCCTGCACCGACGCTTCCCGTGCCGCGCCCGCCGGCGCATCAGGCGTACTACGTGGCTTCGCAGCCGTATGGAGGGTACCCACCGCCGGAGCTGAGCGGCGGTTACGGCCTCCCGATGGCGCCTCCGTCCCCCTCGCCGGCGCTGCTGCTGGCGCCTTGGGACCCGGCGCTCCTCGTCGCGCTGCACACTGCTCCTACGCCGAACAACTACACTGGAGGCGGTGATTGGTACATGGACACCGGGGCCACGGCTCACATGTTTGCTCATCCTGGTAATCTTGCCTCCTTCACTCCCGTCACCACCGACCGCCGCATCATTGTCGACGACGGTTCCACACTTCCTATCACACACGTCGGGCACACGTCTTTTCCTTCTAATTCCATGCCTATATGTTTGTCTAACATACTTGTGTCACCTCATCTTATTAAGAATCTTGTTTCTGTTTGTTGTTTAACTCGTGAAAATCTTGTTACTGTTGAATTTGACGAGCTTGGTTTTTGTGTCAAGGACGCTCGAACCAGGATGGTACTTCACCGATGTGATAGCCCCGACGAGCTCTATCCGGTGCATCCGCTGTCCTCCTCCACCACCGCACCGGTTGCTCTCTCCGCTGGCGTCGATCTTTGGCACGCTCGTTTGGGTCATCCCAACCCCGTCACACTTCGTCATATTCTTAGGAGTTTCAGTTTCAGTTGTAATAAGATAGAGGATCACACTTGTCATGCCTGTCGTGTCGGCAAACATGTTCTACTTCCGTTTAATAACTCCACCACCATTGCTTTTTTTCCTTTTCAGTGGATTCATAGCGATGTGTGGACCTCTTCGGTTCCTAGTAATTTGGGCTACTTATATTATCTGGTTCTTCTCGATGATTATTCTCATTATGTGTGGACCTTCCCTTTGCGACGAAAGTCGGATGCACTCTCCACTTTGACGGCTTTTTACTCCTATGTCAGCACGCAGTTTGGGCGTCCCATTCTTGCTCTTTAGACTAACAATGGAAAAGAGATCGACAACCTTGCTTTCCGCACTTTTTTGTCGCACCATGGCACAGTTTTTCGTCTCACATGCCCGTATACTTCACAGCAGAACGGTCGAGCCGAACACGTCCTTCGCACACTGAATGACTGCGTTCGCACGCTCCTGTTCCATGCTAACGTTCCGCCTCGTTTCTGGCTGGACGCACTCGCTACTACATCGCTTCTCCTTAACCTTCGACCCTGCCGCCCACGGTGGAACTACGCACCTCACCACCTTCTTTTCGGCACGCCACCATCTTATGATGGTTTGCGTATTTTTGGGTGCCTCTGTTATCCTAGCACTGCCGACACTACTCCTCATAAGCTTGCACCATGTTCCGTTGCATGCATTTTCATCGGCTACCCTTCTAACTCCAAGGGTTATCGGTGCTACGATCCCATCTCCCACCGTGTGTTCACCTCCCGGCACGTTTACTTTGATGAGCACGTGTTTCCGTTTCAGCAGGTACCCCCGGCAGTTCCTCCCGCCACTGATGGCGCGGGAGCCTCGACGCCTCTTCCAGGGCGTTCGCGCGCCGCTCTTGGCCTGCCCCATGGCTTTGAGGCGCGTCACCAGCCGGCGCCCCCGCACGCGGCGCTTTCTCTGACCGCGGCCACGGTGCCCACGGCTATTGTGCCCTCGGCGCCCGCGGCCCCCGCGCCTGCCTTGGCGCCCGCGGCCCCCGCGCCTGCCTCGGCGCCCGCGTCCTTCGCGCCCGCCTCGGCACCCGAGGTCCCGGCCTCGGCGCTTTCCCCGACTGCGGCCTCGGCGACGTGATTCAGGCGGCTCCGGCACCCTCCTCACCGGCGACTGCGGCCGGGCCATCCGCGGTCGGTCCGGTCACCCGCGCTCGTACGGGTGTTTTTTGCCCGAGCTCGCGCTACGCTTCGGACGAGTACGTCCACACGGCATCCACCTCTACGCCATCGCCATTGCCGTCCTCCGTTCGAGCCGCTTTTCGTGACCCGCTCTGGATGGCTGCGATGCAAGAGGAGTTTGATGCCTTGCTGCGCAACCGGACGTGGCAGCTTGTTCCCCGTCCCCGGCACGCCAACGTGATTACCGGGAAGTGGGTCTTCAAACACAAGCTCCGTCCTGATGGTACCCTTGATCGCTATAAAGCGCGCTGGGTCGTTCGTGGCTTCCGGCAACGTGTTGGCATCGACTTCACCGACACCTTCGCTCCGGTTGTTAAGCCCGGCACGATTCGCACGGTTCTCCACCTTGCGGTCTCCCGCGCTTGGCCGGTGCACCAGATGGACGTCTCCAACGCCTTCCTTCACGGTCACCTCGAGGAGCAGGTCTTCTGCCAGCAGCCTGTGGGGTTTGTTGATCCAGCACTTCCCGACCACGTGTGCCTGCTTTCGCTATACTTGTACGGACTCAAGCAGGCTCCGCGCACTTGGTACCAGCGCATCGCGGCCTTTCTGCACCAGCTTGGGTTTCGCTCCACCCGCTCGAACGCATCGCTCTTCGTCTATCATCAGGGCTCCGACATGGCTTACTGATGGCATGTACGGCTGGTCTTCTCAGTCAGCACACTGCTCGCCTTCACGCTGAGTTCGCCATCAAGGACTTGGGTCCTTTGCACTACTTCCTTGGTGTTGAGGTGGTGCGACGTCCGGATGGCTTCTTCCTTCATCAGCGGAAGTACGCTCATGAGCTTGTGGATCGTGCTGGCATGCTTAACTGCAAGCCCGCCGCTACGCCTGTTGATACGAAGGCCAAGCTCTTTGCCACGGATGGTTCTCCTGCTTCGGATGTTGCCTTCTACCGGTCTATCGTTGGTGGTCTCCAGTACCTCACTCTGACTCGACCGGAGATCCAGTATGCCGTCCAGCAGGTGTGTCTTCATATGCATGCTCCTCGGGACGTTCACTGGGCCGCTGTCAAGTGGATTCTCCGCTATGTCTGTGGCACTATGGACCTTGGCGTCACGCTCCACGCCTCCACCGACACCGCCCTCATCGCCTACTCCGATGCAGACTAGGCGGGCTGCCCTGACACTCATCGCTCCACCTCGGGCTATTGTGTCTTCCTTTGACCCTCACTCATCTCGTGGTTGTCCAAGCGGCAGCCTACGGTCTCTCGCTCCAGTGCTGAGGCTGAGTATCGCGCTGTGGCCAACATCGTCGCCGAGTGTTCATGGCTGCGCCAGCTGCTTCAGGAGCTTTCTTGCCCTGTGGATCGTGCTACGGTGGTCTACTGCGACAACGTCTCAGCTGTCTACCTCTCCGCTAGCCCGGTACATCATCGTCGGACCAAGCATATTGAGTTGGATATTCATTTTGTTCGGGAACAGGTGGCTCTTGGCCATATTCGTGTTCTACACGTTCCTACTTCCCAATAATTTGCAGATATCATGACCAAGGGCTTGACTACGGCGTCATTTGAGGAGTTCCGGTCCAGTCTTTGCGTCAGCAGCAGTGCCGCTTCGACTGCGGGGGGGGGGTGGGGGGTGTTGAGTATATGTGTTGTGCATAACTGTGTATTAGGCCCACCTCCTAGTTGCCTTGTATAGTTGAGGTCGTGGCCCACCTTTATACATCATATATATGTGGGTTTGCACGTGAGCAATACATCGTGCAATTCATACATCATACAGACGGGGAAGTCTCCTCTCACTGAATGAACATCACCGGAAGCCTGAAATAAATTCAGTAAAATGCGTTGACCGGGACATCTCCTGCCACTAAACAAACATCACCGGAAGCCTGAAATAAATTTAGGAAAATGTGTACACCAGTGTCAAGTGTTGGACTTGAACTTTGGTGGGTTGGTTTCACCACAAGGAACCTAATTAGCCCTTGTTTTTGTTGTCAAGAGAAGCATTCCATTGCCTTTCCATGACGGACTGATCACGGCCATATGTGAAGCACGCATAAATATGTACAAGCTATAGATCACATTCGGTGAGGTGCACCCATGCTAACAAACGCCTAGCTAGACGTAAGCTGGCCACCCATGCTAACAAACCCCTAGCTAGATGTAAGCTGACCATCTGTAGATAAGCCAGAAACCAAGGTGATCGGCGAAAGACTAGTACAGTATAAGCTAACAATAGCAGGCAACCTCACTAAGCCTTACTAATTTTTGGAGATCGAATCCCTGCCGTGATCTCGTGACACGCGTTCGATCCGTATATATGGAACTATGGATCATATGTACCTTCGTGGCAATCTTCAAACGCATCAAATTATAGACCTTGCTTGTTCGTTCGACCCGTGACTTCCGCTAGCGATCTACCGGCCGGCCGATCCCATCCACCATGGGTCTCTGCCTCGCCAAGGCTTCTTCTACAACTCCTCCTCCTTATTCGCCTCGCTGGCCGGACCTCCCGCCGGACGTGGTCGGCCTCATCCTCTGCCGTCTCACCTCCGGCGCCGACCACGTCCGCTTCGGCGCGGTGTTCCGTGACTGGCCCCTCGCCGCGCAGCAGCAGCAGCAGTGGGGCGCCGCGCCATGGCTAAACCTCGGCCCCGGCGCCTATCAGAGCCTCGATGGTAAGGTGCACCGCTTCAGTTCCTGCCATGGATCTTCCGGCATCTGGATCCTCCGCCACCGCGACCCTGACGATCAGCTAGACGACCCTGATGACCAGTCTGATGGCGCGGATTACCTGGATGATCTGCCGGATGGCCCTGACGACCAGTCCGATGGCGGGGATGATCTGGAAGATCAGCAGTATGGCGACGACCAGTCCGATGGCGGGGATGACCAGGAAGATCAGCCGGATGGCGAGGATGACCTGGAGCATCTATTGGATATCGTGGAAGAGGGTGGAGGACGATGCTTATTTCTTCGCAACCCTTTCCATGCATCAGCCGCCCCCATCCAGATGCCGTGGCCCTGCAGGGAGCCTCCTAAGCTCATCATGTGTTCTTCAACCGTGGCGATTCTCCACAGAGGAATCTGCACGATTGCCCCTTTCTGGGCGGCTGACAATGACATAACCGGACCACCGCCGGAGCACCGTACGTGGTTGCCGCTTACCGGTTATTACGTGGACATAGCGTTTTACCGTGGAAAGATCTTCGCTGTCACGAAGTCGGGGGAACTCTTCTCACATGACTTCTTCGGCCATCGCTCCGAACAAGTGACGAACCAATCCATTGGGCCATATGGTCAACTGGTGGATAACACTGTCTGCCACCTGGTCGTGTCGGCTGACAAGGAAAAATTATTGATGGTACGTTGGGGCATACCTCGGCGAAAGATGATGGTACAGCGGAGCATCGCTCGCCGAAAGACAATAATACGACAGAGCATCCCTCGTCGAAAGGCCACCGGTGTTGCGGTTCATGACCATCGACCGATGCTGAATCTACAGGTGTTCGAGACGGACTTGGCCAATGGCCAGTGGTCTGAGGTGAATGACCTCGAAAGCCAGGCTTTGTTCATCAGCAGGAGTTGCTGCAGGGCGTTTAGATCTCCAGAGAACCTCTGTCCGAGGTTCCCTCAAGGGAATTGTGTGTATATCTTGTGTGTCGACTGGCACTTGAAGAGGACCGCCGTTATGGTGGTCCGTGCAAGTGCCGCAACTGCCATGACCATGTGAATGGTGGCGTTCCTAGCTACTGCGTGTACGACATGATGACCCGAACTGCTAGTCTGGTTTCACTAGGTGGAGGTCACGATATGGAAAGAGCCAGGTCAGAATGGTTCTTTCCATGCGAGTGATAAGAAACCAGAGATATCAATAACATATGCAAATGAGCAATGAACCATTATTATTATTATTTTGCAGGTAGCAATGAACCATTATTGATCTGTTGCTTGTAGAGCAACGGTCCTTACTAGCTTGTTACTTGATGATGCGCATGCATATTGTTAAAATATGGTCTTTAATTATTATTACAATGCAATACGTTATATAATTAGAGGTTGAGTTGAGATTTAAAGCAGTGTGCTATTGTAGATTTCTGAGGGAAAAAAGTTTACAACTGTAGATCAGGTCAATGATGTCTAATTTTTCTTCATTTTTTATATTGTTACAGATATTAAGCCTCTAGCCAGTACAATATACTGTATTACAGGACCAGCATATAAAATCATATGTTTTTCATGTATGCAACCTAGCTAATTCTACCGAATAATCCTATTGTATTGGCTGAACGAAATTAAAGACTCACATCATTATTTGAGGTACGTGCATGGTTAGAAATCTTTCCAACGTGCCTACGACATAGTATATGAGAATGATAGAGATGGCAAATAATATAATGGAAAGCCATCAGATACATTAGATGCAGTTGGAAATAAACAGGTAGTGATGGTACATAATCGCAGCATGTACCGTCTCATTCACTTTACATTAATATAAGGTCCGTACCTTTGCAGAGCAAATCTCAGAGGACAATGTTGTACTTTCTGTTGAATTCTGAAGCTTGACTCCAAGTCATCAACCTAGAAAAACATGACACTGAAGCACAATTTTCACAGCAATCTATGAAATACTCCCTCCGAGAAAAATTAAAGGTGTATTCATTTTCAAAAATGTCAAACATTTTCCATGTTGGACCAAGTTTGTTGAAAATTATATCAACATATACAATAGCAAATAAATGAAATAGATGTCAGGCGGAACCTAATGATACTGATTTGTTATTGTAGTTATTAATGTTTTACTTTTTAAACTTGGTCAGACAAAGAGAAGTTTGATTTATTAGGAAATGTATACACCTTATATTTTGAAATGTTTTCTCTCAAAAAAAATATTTTGAAATGTTTGACTGTGGTGACAAATGTGCTTCATGTTCATGTTTTTCCTAATTCTTTCTAAGTTGGGACCAATCCTTTTCTCTTTTTCCTGTTTCCTAATTTACTTAGTACTTCGTAAGTATTTGTTGATGTAGTTTAATGGCCGAAACCTAGCAGGTTCAGCTGCCTTCATGTCCGTAGTCCATACCCAATCAATGTGCAAGATAAACACACGGCTTCCTCCTAGGAATCTCTGATCGTATTGCTCTGTCCAAGTGCCCGCGAGCACCCTTGAGCATGTCTTCCAAGAGGGAGTCATTCGCCATGATCCTCGGGTCTAAATCCAGGTCATTCACCACCAACCACACACTCTTCTCAAATTCCAGTCCGAACACCTGCAAATTTATCTTTATATATTGTGAATTCATATCCGTCAGGGATGCTCCATTGCACATTAGTAGCTTTCTTTTATTGGATCAGACGACCATGTTGTGATTCACAAGGCACTTCAAGCCCGACGTCGACCAATCGATCATGGTTGGTGGCAACAAGGGGCATTTCTTGAGACTTGCTTGAAGCGACGTGAATTTCCCATCTCATGGGCAAAGAGCTCGTTGCTGAAACTGAGCATGAAGATCTTTCACGGTACAAGGCGATGTCGTTGTACTGATACATTGGGGTAGAAAACACCCATGAGAGCTGGCGGTACCTGGCAAAAAAAAATGCCAAGCTACATGTGTCACAGGGCCTTCCTATCATAGGCTAAAGGATTGCTGCAAGGAGACATGACGACGACATGAGGACCTTACACATGGCGAAGGTGATGCTAATGGCACCGACCTGAACGACATGGTGTCAGCGTGACGTACAGGTCATGGGAACCCCAATCGCCATAGCTGCTGAGGCACTAATGGCAGTCGCTCAGGATCTCGATGGTGGACGAAGGATTACGAAGGAAGATTCATCAATCATGCTTGTAGAGGAGGTAGTTGCCGAAGGAGAGGACGTTGGCGTCAGGGCTATAGTGAAACATCTTGCCGTCAGTGATGCTCTTGTAGGTGTCATCGTTGAGGCTGATGTACGGCATGCCCAGTGGTAGGGGCTGCCCCACAACGATGAGCTAGTCGTGATAGACGGCGCTAAAGCTGAGGCAGTCTCAGTGGGATGGTAGACGAGACATGATGAGGATGGTGACCGCTGGCTGGAGGTCCGGCTAGGGCGAAGTAGTTGTCTGACCGAGGCACGGCTGACCATGCTCAATGCGATCAGAAGGTACTTGATTAGTTTGTCAATGGGATTAGGCAGACGTAAATCGGATCTAAATATTGGTGTAGAGCAAACTCTATGTGTACGATTATGACGAAGTTCATAGGCATATGAAAAATTATTTCTATTTACTTTAAATAAATGTACATCGACAGTAGCGACATGGAAAAAGAACAAACAACCAATATTTCAGCAACTGTACATAAAGAAATCATCTTCATTATAGTTGATCAATAGATGTTGAAGTGGTGTGTCCATCGATTGGTGCATCTCTCTTATAACCTTTAGCATTTCACCCCGAGGGGAAAAACCATTCAGACCTGGAAGATTTCATTGAAGTGAAAGTACGACCTTCCCCAAGAGAAACTAGACTAGTTTTTCCGCTCATCATGTAATACACACAAAAATTAGGAATACCATTGTCGATGAGCTTTTGACAGCTAGAGCACCTGCATGGGTAGGTGGCATCGTGCGTCCGTACCCATGCCCATGCCCAGTCGTCGCCGAGAAGAAACACACAGTTTCCTTCTCCAAACCTCTGGTGATACTGCTCGGAGGAGCCTGGTACTACTGCAGGAGCTCTGGAGCCACTTCTGCTAATAAAGAGGACCTGGTGGCCTAAATCTCTCACCTCCGACCATTGGCTTCTATCAAAGTCTGCCTCGAATACTTGCAGATTTTTTTTTTTTGCGGGTGTCGAATACTTGCAGATTGATCTCATGGTGATCCAGCTCGGCCCCGTAAATCCTCTCCGGGATGCTCCACCGCACAATCATTAGTTTCAGCTTGTCAGATGATGTGAGCAGGTGATATTTTGCATTGGCGACATATGGGGATTCGTTAACGATGACATGCTCGACACGACTCTGAGATCCCGTCACTCCGACCGGAAACTCATGGGCGAATAGATCCCCATTCCAGGCGATAGCAAAGATCTTTCCATGGTGAAATGTTACGTCCATATAGAATAAGTCCTTAAATTGGTGATGATCAATGGACGTGACGGCCGCATGAGACCATGAGAGCGGCGGCGTGCCTGGCCGGAAACATGCAAAGTTGACAGCCGGTGCTACTTTGAACGGTGCGCCGCAGAACATAGCGACGACGAGTTGAGGCGACTGTACGACGATCTTTTCAATGGGTACCTCCGGTTTGCAGGTGCCAATGACGTCATAACCACCGTTGAGGCGTCGTGCCCTGAAACTGCAATCTCCGTTGGTGCGCCGGTATCCGCACGGGACCTCGATGGCCGATGTGGCACCGGCGAACGGGCCGCGGAGGAAGCATCTACCGGATGGATCGTGCTCGTACTGGAGCCAGCTGCCGAAGGAAGCGTCGACGCGGCAGTCGCTGGGCCTGATGAATCGGCGCACCCTGCCGTCGGTGAGGCTCTGGTACGCGCCGCGGCCAAGGTTGATGCAAGGCACGGCCGGCGGCTGCAGCGCTCGGTGCTGCTGCGCGGCGAGGGCCCAGTTGCGGCAGACGGCGGCGAAACTGAGCCAGTCATCGTGGGACGTGAGAAGGCAGAGGATGAGGCCGGCCATCTCCGGCGGCATGTCCGGGGTGCCACCGGGGGCGGGGCTGGACTTGGCGAGACAGAGACCCATTGTTAATAGTTGCATACGATGGTGACGGGATCGGATGCGATCGATTGATATTCAGTCTTGTACCTAACCCCGAATCCTTATTTTCTCATCGATCGGTTTCATTGATATCAATCAAAACTAATTTGGTACGTGCTGGTACAACGTAAAAGGGACCTTCCTAGAATATTCTGAACTCTGATTTCAATTGATAGATACTACTAGTATATCTTTTTGTACCGCTTTCTCTGATAAGCATCTCCAGCGTGCGCCGAAAAAATGCCTCACGCGCTAAAAACCATCATATTTGTGCGCCGGAGACAAAAAACAGCGCTCCAGCAGACGCTGTAAAATAGAGCGCGCACAAAAAACGTTAGCACACGGGTGTGCGCGCGGGCTGCTGGACTGCAAATTTAGGGTGCCGGTTTGTGCACGCGGGCTGCGGCAGGTGAAGCCGCCGGATTGGGCGCTGTGTTTTTGTCAATCTGGAAAACCTCTTAGTCGCTCCCGCGCACAAAAAGACTATTTTGGCACTATAAAATAATTATACCGCGTCAGGGCGAAGCGCTCCTGCTGGAGATGCTCCTAGGGCACTACCAGGCGCCGGCGCGCTGGCCAAAAATTTCTGCCGGTCAGCCCCCAGCCGCTAGATTAGCCGCATCCCATTGTTGGATTTGGGTCCCCTCGAGTCGTCTTCTTCCTTCCACCTCGGCTTGTTCCTCCCCCGCACGGCGGCCGGCGGCCACGCATGAGGCCACACTCGCCAGCCACCCCCGCGCCGCCTTGCTCGTCCTCGGCCTCGTCCTCGCCGGTCAACCGACATTGTCGCCGTTGGCCGCCATCACTGACGCATATCCCTCACTACCCCTGCTCTCTCTCCTCCTCACCGCCGCATCTACTCTTCACCCCCTTCTCACTACCTGCTCTCGCTCCATGGTAGCTCCCCGATGCGCCTCTGTCCCCTCACCGTCGAAGCTCACTGCACGGGGTTGCGTGAGCGACGGCCACAAAATGAATGCCGTTTCATGGATGTAGCAAAAAAAGCCGCCAGTCGTAGCAAAAAAGAACGACGGTTGAAGCAATCCTCCGTCGCCGCCGTTGTGGGCCGCGATTCCGGCATGATGGATGTAGAAAAATCGTTACCGGTAGTAGCACGAAACCAACAACATTTGCAGCAAAATCATCTCGTCGCTGTCGCCGGTCTACGCTCCGGCATAATGGATGTAGCAAAAAATACGCCGGTGGTAGCAAAATCGGTTGACGGTTGCAGCAAAGTCATCTTGCTGCCATCGCCGGTCTCAGCTCCGGCATGATGGATGTAGCAAAATCCCCGCCGATGGTAGCAAAATCTGAGGACGGTTGCAACAAAAAAAGCCACCGCCGTAGTAGGTCCCAGCTCCGCTGTGCTGGACGTAGCAAAAACCGTCGTCTGTAGCATCAAAATTCGACGACGGTTGCAGCTTAAGGTTCAGCTGGTTGTAGCTTCCAGGGGTGAAGTTTCGCTTCGTCGGAGTGGAGCTAGACGGATGGATGGAGTGGATTCCATGGTGGTGCTGCAGCAGTAGCTCGTCGCCCCTGCCGCTAGTGCTCGTCGACCCAGCCGCACGTGCTCGTCCCTCCACCCCCCCCCCCCCCCCCCCCCCGGTCACGGGCTGGTTGCCCCCAGCCGCCCGCGCTCGCCAGCCATCCACGTGAAGGAATTGGGTCGCGTCAAAAAACTTGTTGTGGGGTCCCATGCGCCAGCCCCTCGTGCGACGAAGCGACTGGCCGAAAGATTCGTCCGCCGTGTAGACGGGAAAGGTTTTCTCTTATAGGACGCTGATATCTGCCACACGTGCGGCATGGGAGGAGGCTTCCGGCACGTTCGGTCCTCAGGAGGCAAGGACCGAACGAAATCGTTCGGTACGATCTCCCCCATGCCCACACAGCCTCCTGATCACCTTGCAGGTCGTTTTCCTGTCAAAAGAAAAGAAAAGCCTAGTAACCAAAAAAAGAAAAACCCAGATTTTTTGGTGCAGAATATTAAAGCCTGGTTTTCGCTATGATACGAAAAATAAACACCAGCCCCTATAAAAAGGAGAAAAATGTCGTCGGTGAAAAAGAGTGGTTTATGACCCAAAAGAAACAAGACATGGCAACTCCCATCATACAAAACAACAATTAAAATTGCCATGGCAAATTTATAAGTTAAAAATGCCATGGTATTTTTAATTAAATTTCCATATGATGTATGCAAAAAAAAATGCCATTTTGAAAAAAATACAAAAAGGTTGAAATTAGATAAATTAACAAGAAAATTCCATGTTATCTTACATAAAATTTGCAATGGGAAAATAAATTAAATTTCCAGGAAAAAGAGTTAAAAACTGCCATCGCAACACTAGTACATACCATGCTACATAGTAAATTTTGCCATGTTTCGGAAAATATATAAATTTGCCATCATGTTTAAACTAAAAATGCCATGCTCAATGCAATAAATTTTCCATGGCCAAAAAATTAAAATTTTCCATGGAAAAAAATGTAGTAAATTTTGCCATGGATTATAATTTACTATGGCAAAAATAGAGTAATTTTGCCATGAGAATAAATTAAAAATTGCCATGGCTACACAAGTATATATAGCATGGTACATATTTAAAAAAAATCATGTTCTGCAAAAATGTAAAATTTTCCATCGTATTTAAAATAAAATTGCCATTTCCTGTATAATAAATTTGCCATGTCAAAAAAATGAAGTAAAAATGACATGTCAAAAAAAGTAGAAGTTGCCATTGCAAAGAAAATGTGGAAACAATCCCACTTTTTGTTGTGAATTAAAGTATTTTTGCCGTGCCCCGTGAACTACAATTGCCATGCCTGATAAGTTTGACATGACAAGTTTTCAATCTTTTTTAACATAAAAAAAGTTGCCATCTCTTTGAACATCTACAACTTTGTCATGTTTTCATCGTGAAAAAGCATGTCCTTTATGTCGGAATCATCCGACTCCAACGACGAGGACGCACACCAAATATCCATCTACAAAATTACATTCACGACTTCGTAAAAAATCGCCCGTAGGCCGAATTAAAAATCGGTAAAAAAGGAAGAAATCTTACCTATGGACGGAATTAAATCCGGCGCAAGCAAAGCCGAAGAAGTTGCAGCCCCTTTCTCCCACGCCATCGGCCGTAAGCAAAGCGCGGAATGGCGGGCGCGCGGAAAATGCCCTCCCGCCAAATCGCGTGCGTGATAGAGAAAACCGCAAAGGAGGAGGGAAAAACAGGATATTTGGGGGATGCGGGGCAATTTTTAGAGGTCGCTATAAAAAAATTGTAGGATGGTCCGATATACAATACCTGTTCGGGCCGATTTTTTGACCGAGTATCGTATATAAACGATTATTTTACTAGCCGGGCGGATATAGTAGTTCTGCTAGAGTTGCTCTAACCAGGTCGACGACACTGGTAGCATCCGTAGCACAAGTCACGTATGCACATTGCTTGCACGCCAAGCCTCTCGGATCTGCACGCACGCACGCATATAAATTTGCAATGGTGCGACTGCATGAGCTATATAATTGGACCGATACCGATTAACCTCTACTATTACATCATCAGTTAACGCTGCCGCTCATGGGGCACGCCGCGTCCCTCCTAGGCGTCACACACCATGTGCACATGGGCGGGTGCTTGGACGAGCTCCGGGCGGCCAGGGATGAGTGCCACCCCACGGCGACCAAGCGCGTCCTGGACGCGGAGGCGTGCGTCAGGGCTACAGAGGCGCTGCGCAGGTGCTTCAGCCGGAACCTCCCGTGGTTCGAGGACGAGATCGCCCGCATGGACCGCGGCCTCGACGAGGATCTCAAGCCCTCGCCAGAGCAGGTGAAGGAGGAGAGTCGTCGAGTGTTTCGGTGGTGGACTGGCATGAGGAGAAGCTAGCTAGGCCGGCATGATTAATAAGTGTACTCGTAGCTAGCTATGCCATGCATGCATGCTTGATTAATTAATGGGAACGAAGAATTAGTGTTGGATCTAATAGACTCTACGCGCAATGAGTTTTCTTTCTCTCCTTAGTTGCCGAGTTTCTGTACGCACACGATACCCATACTCCATGCTTTTCATTACTCAACCCTTGCACGTGCTTCGTACACAGTACGGCTCTCTCAACTCTGGCATTCGAGCAGTATATATACTACATATTTCTAAGACTTCTTTTAAGTAATACCATCATGGCTAACTTTATTAATTATCAAATCACAAATACATCAGTTAATGAGTGCGGAAAATGATAAAAGTAGGAAAATATAGTTTGCCGAGTGCTTTTTATCGGGCGCTCGGGAAAGCTTGCTATTGCCGAGAACTGATGAAAAGGAACTCCATAATCAAGAGAAACAATAGTACTGGTACTAGTGGTTGGGGCACACCCTTAATGCGCAACTTGAGGCGTGAGTGTGCGTACCAGTTTAGAATGTCCTTGTACGAGCGCCAACGGTTAAAAAAAGAATGTATGGAGGAAAACAATTTCGGTCTCGTTCCGTCATTCTTCAGGGCCCAAAATGCAGGTCGATAGCAAATATATCAGCATCTATAAGAAAGTGCATCTCCCTTATGCATGTCTCTTACGCAAATCTACCACTATTTCCACTATTTCCGTTTCAGTTATTGCATAGTGATATTTGGACATCCCCGGTTGCAAGCAACACGGGCTACCTATACTATTTGATGATCTTAGATGATTTCTCTCATTATGTGTGGACATTTCCTCTTCGTCGCAAGTCCGACGCCCTTGCCACACTCACCGCCTTTTATTCCTATGTCACCACACAGTTCGGTCGTCCTATCCTTGCATTACAAACTGACAACTGAAAAGAGTTTGACAACATCGCTGTTCGTAACCTTCTAGCCTCCCACGGCACTATCTTCCGCCTCACTTGTCCCTACACGTCCCAACAAAATGGTCGTGCCGAGCGTATCCTTCACACTCTTAATGACTACGTCCGCACGTTGCTCTTTCACTCTAACGAGCCTCCCCGGTTTTGGCCGGACGCTCTCGCCACCGCCACCCTCCTCATCAACATCCGCCCGTGTCGCCCATGCTGGAACTATGCCCCTCACCATCTCCTCTTTGGTGCGCCCCCATCTTATGATGGCCTTCACATCTTTGGCTGTCTCTGCTATCCTAGCATCGCCGCCACTGCGCCTCATAAGCTTGCACCTCGCTCCGTCGCTTGCATTTTCCTCGGCTACCCACCTAACACTAAAGGTACCACTGTTACAACCCTGTCTCACATCGTGTATTCACGTCCCGACACGTTTACTTTGATGAGAAGGTGTTTCCCTTTCAGCAGCAGGTACCTCTCGTTGCCCCGTCGCCGCCGCCCACCGGCGGCCCTTCGGCGATCCCGTCAGGTGGACGGCCCCGCTCGGCTGAAAGGGAATATTACACAGCCGATTAAGAAAATCTTACAAGAATTCCAACAAACACTGTTGAATATTACACAGCCGATTAAGAAAAGGCGGGACACGATCCATCCGGCCCGCCAGACGCCGATCCTCGGAATCCAACCGGCAAATCAAACATGACAGCGCCAGTAGCACGGGCAGGCCAACAACCTGCAACAGCAAGAACCGAGAAGTCAGCAGACCGTCCAGGGCACCGCTGGTGGTGACGGCGCGCTCAGGCTGGCCTCCTCCCGTCGATGGCGCGACGGCGCTCTTCTCCGGGCGGGGCAGCAGCAGCGTCCTCTTCTGAAGAAGATAAAGAACTGAGAGGTACTGGGATGGAACTTGTTGAATATATTGTGTGCGTGTATGTTGTGTCTTGGGCCCATCTCCTTGTTCTTCCGTATAGTTGAGGTTGTGATTCCTTCATGTACATCATATATACGTGTCTGGTGCACCGATCAATGCAATTGTGTGGCACAGCGTAATCCTAGTCTTCTACATGATATCTATCGCAAGTCGGTCCTAACCCTAGCCTATCCGCCGCCTCTAGCCGCCGCCGCCACTGGTCCGTGCCGCCGCCGCCGCCACTGGTCCGTGCCGCCGCCGCCGCTCATCCCCTCGCCACTGTACTCCCTCCTGCAACCACGCCAACCCCGTCCCCTCCAGCCGCCGCCGTCGCACCGGGCCGCCGCCGCCGCCACCCGTGCCGCCGCCGCCGCCAATCCCCACCACGCCGCTGCTGCTCCTCCCTGGCCGACGCCGCGCCCTCTCGCCCAGCCGCCGCCGCTGCGATGTCTTCTGCCGCGTCGTCTCTCTTCGGCTACATGTACAAGGACGCGTCGGCTCCCTTCACGCCGCAGGTTTTTCCGGCGGGCCATCCGACCTACTTCGCCGTGCTGCAGCATCCGGCCGGTGACGGCTCCGCCTCTCTGCTCGCCACGCCGATGGCCGGCGGCCATGCTCCGCCCGCCCCGGTTCAGCCCTACGGCGGCTTCGCCTCGCTGCCGGTCTCACCGCCATGGGACCCTACTTCTTTGGTTGCACTGCACTCGGCCCCATCACCGGCGTCCTATCCTTGCATTACAAACTGACAACGGAAAAGAGTTTGACAACGTCGCTGTTTGTAACCTTCTAGCCTCCCACGGCACTATCTTCCGCCTCACTTGTCCCTACACGTCCCAACAAAATGGCCGTGCTGAGCGTATCCTTCGCACTCTTAATGACTGCGTCCGCACGTTGCTCTTTCACTCGAACGTGCCTCCCCGGTTTTGGACGGACGCTCTCGCCACCGCCACCCTCCTCATCAACATCCGCCCGTGTCGCCCAGGCTGGAACTATGCCCCTCACCATCTCCTCTTTGGTGCGCCCCCATCTTATGATGGCCTTCACATCTTTGGTAGTCTCTGCTATCCTAGCATCGCCGCCACTGCGCCTCATAAGCTTGCACCTCACTCCGTCGCTTGCATTTTCCTATGCCGCCCACCTAACACTAAAGGCTACCGCTGTTACGACCCTGTCTCACATCGTGTATTCACCTCCCGACACGTTTACTTTGATGAGAAGGTGTTTCCCTTTCAGCAGAAGGTACCTCTCGTTGCCCCGTCGCCGCCGGCCACCGGCGGCCCTTCGGCGATCCCGTCAGGTGGACGGCCCCGCTCGGCTCTTGGACCGCCTCCGGGCTTCGGCGGTCCTCGCGCCGTGGGACGAGCTGCGCCTCGTGCCCCCACGACGCCCTCGCCGTCACTACCGGCTCCCTCCCCGGCCGCCTCGGGCGCGGCCCCTTCGCCGGCCGCCTCGCCTTCGCCCTCGCCGGACGCCTCGCCGGCCACCTCGCCACCCACGCCGACGGCCTCACCGGCGCCCTCGCCGGCCACATCGCCGCCCTCGGCTGCCTCCTCGCCGGCTGCTTCGTCGGCCACCTCACTGGTGCCATCGCCGGCGACCTCGCCGGTACCGGCTCCCTTGCCGGTCGCCTCGCCGGCCTCGACTGCCCCCTCGGGCCTCGTCCCGGAGTTGCCGACTCGCCCCCTCACTCGCGCTCGAGCCGGCGTTCACCGCCCGAGTCTGCGATACCCCAGCGACGAGTATCTCCTTGCTGCCTCCACCACCGAGTTGTCCCTGATTCCTACGTCTGCCAGAGCAGCCCTACGTGATCCTCACTGGCTTGCTGCGATGCAGGAAGAGTTCGACGCTCTTCAGCGGAACCGTACCTGGACACTGGTTCCCCGGCCTTCTCGCGCCAACGTCATCAGCGGCAAGTGGGTCTTTCGTCATAAGACTCGCTCGGATGGTACACTTGAGCGCTACAAGGCTCGCTGGGTGGTCCGTGGTTTTCGGCAGCATGCTGGCGTTGACTTCACTGAGACGTTTGCACCGGTTGTCAAACCGGGCACGATCCGCACCGTCCTCCAGCTGGCCGTCTCCCGTGGCTGGCCGGTTCATCAGATGGATGTCTCCAATGCCTTCCTTCATGGCCATCTTGCGGAGTAGGTTTACTGTGAGCAGCCCAACGGTTTCGTCGATGCCTCTCATCCTGGCCATGTGTGCTTGCTGTCCCGGTCTCTATACGGTCTCAAGCAAGCATCTCGCGCCTGGTACCAACGGATCGCCGGGTTCCTTCAGACACTGATCTTCAGCGTCACTCGCTCGGATGCCTCGTTATTCGTCTATCACCGCGGCGACACGACTGCCTATTTGCTCCTCTACGTCGATGACATCATCCTGATGGCCTCCTCCGCAGCCCTTCTTCAGCAGATCACTCTCCGGCTGCGTGACAAGTTTGCTATCAAGGACTTGGGCGCTCTCCATTATTTCCTTGGCATTGAGGTCGTTCGGCGACCCGACAGCTTCTTTCTTCATCAGTAGAAGTATCGCATGAGCTACTTGAGCATGCTGGCATGCTCAATTGTCACCCTGCTGCTACTCATGTTGACACGAAGGCCAAGGTTTCTGCTCTCGAGAGCTCTCCACCGTCGGATGCTCCGTTCTACCGGTCCATCGTCGGTGCTCTTCAGTATCTGACACTCACCCGGCCAGATCTACAGTATGTTGTTTAGTAGGTGTGTTTCCACATGCACGCCCCTCATGACTCTCATTGGACACTCGTGAAATGGATTCTCTGATACATTCGTGGCACAATGTCTCTTGGACTCACTCTCACGGCGTCCACTTCTCTGGAGATCGTGGCTTATTCCGATGCTGACTGGGCTGGCTGCGCTGACACATGTCGCTCCACCTCTGGCTACTGCATCTACCTTGGTCCTTCCCTCGTCTCGTGGTCGTCCAAGCGACAACCCACAGTTTCGCGTTCCAGCGCGGAGGCCGAGTGCCGAGCAGTGGCTAATGCAGTCGCCGAGTGCACCTGGCTACGACAACTACTTCAGGAGTTGCATCATGATGTCTCCCTGGCTACGGTTGTCTACTGTGACAACGTCTCTGCGGTGTATCTTTCCGCCAACCCCATTCATCATCGTCGGACCAAGCACATTGAGCTGGACATTCACTTTGTGCGAGAGCAGATGGCCCTTGGACGCATTCGGGTCCTCCATGTTCCAACCGCACAAAAGCTCGCCGATGTGATGACTAAGGGACTGCCTACTTCCACCTTCGAGGAGTTTCGTTCCAGTCTCTGTGTCTCTGGCGACGCTTCGACTACCCCGGGGGGGGGGGGGGTTGTTGAATATATTGTGTGCATGTATATTGTGTCTTGGGCCCACCTCCTAGTTCTTCTGTATAGTTGAGGTTGTGACCCCTTCCTGTACATCATATATACGTGCCTGGTGCACCGATCAATGCAATTGTGTTGCACAGCCTAATCCTAGTCTTCTACAGAACTCAAAGGATGAAGGGGTAAGAAAAGAGAATGGGATGAGAAGGTCACCTTCGGTCCCTTGATCCAGCTGCTACTTGAGGCCCAACGAGGCCAGCGTCCCCTTGATCCAGCTAATACTTGGCTAAGCGTATCTTCCAAATTAGATAAAAAACATCTTGGGAAAATTTGGTTGGGATGCAATACCTCATCCTTGTGAGCTTCTCAGCCTCCTCGTTGCTGCAATTATGTATACAATTAGAGAAGGCAAGCGTGTCCATCTCATAGCACAAAGGGTCCATTCTGACGAAGAATTTGAACCATACGCCTGCCCAGCTCTTCTATTTCAGGGGTAAATCTCAATCCATCAAAATTTACACGGTAGCTCGGTTTCTGAATCTCCATGGGTAGGCCATTATTTACAAGCCGAGCATCTTTTTTATTCAGATAAACGACCTTGTACTTCTGTATCATTGGTAAAATCTGTTTTCCCAATTACTACTTATACAATCTTTACCTGGGCATGCATATGATTTAGATACATCATGAGAAATAGGGAGATGCAAAGAAATCTGATTATGGTAATAGGATATATTGGACGAACTGCAGGGAGGCACGGAGCGAAGATATCCCTGGTGAACTCTCCTTTTCAGCCTTGGAGGCATTTCTTTCAGTATGCAGACCTCATCTCTCAATGATGCTATGGGGTAGTCCACATCAAATATATCTCATAACTCACTGTAGGCAAAGCAATAAAAAACGATAATATAGAGGATGTCCTTAAGTGAATTGTTAAGAATTGCAGTGACTGCAGAAAGAAATGCTGACCTAGGATTAGCCCAAAATGAAGTTTTATTCAACTCCGGCAAAATGAGTGTGACTTTAAAGTATCCTGCAACCGTCATCATCTCACATATCTGATTTAGCAGTGCAACTTACAACGTTCAGTTTTAGTAATTCAACAGCAGCAATGGCTCAAAAATGTAGACAACACAGTAGATGCATCGAGATTGTCACAAGTTGTACTTACAAAGGCACACATCTGGTTGAGACCACCATTGCAGGGCACGACCAGATAGCCATTGTTCAAATGGCGGTTTCCTGAACATAAAATCAATAAGGTCAAATGGCAGCAGGGACTGCAACTGGCTTAAAATTAATATTCAACCGCACATGAGATACATACTGGTTAATCCACCATTGATATGAATTGTTCTCGTCAAATACCAAATCCTTGGACCAAATTGATCTGACATGAACTGATCAATCCAAAAGGAGTCGCTAAACCAACAAAAATCTCATAGTGAGGGCAACAAATGGAAAGGGAAAAGCATCAATGGAAGGCCAGATATTCAGTAGTATATTCTACAAATGCTAGCAATCAGCTTCTTTCACCTTTCCTGCATCTCATCCTCCTCAACACAGTTTCATAGTAAAGTGCAACTTTTTTCGAAAAGGGGCGCTTTATTACTTAAAATGTTTAAGCATTACACCCGGCCTCTGCATAACTATGATGCACACAGCCAAACAAGTCCTCTCACTCAAACCAAAATTAAGAAGGCGAAATACAAGGAAACATGTAGAGTCTGTATAACGCCTAAAGCGGAGGTGGGCCAATCCTAAGATCATGCTGCCACCCATGTTGGGTAAAAGTATCCCTCATCGTATCCTCCAATCATGTTCACACCTCCGTAAACAGGTCTCGATTCTTCACACGTTGTAGAGAGGACCATAAATAAAGAGTCCCGGTACATCTGTAGATAACCTGCATCAGAGAAGTACTTTTATCGTTAAACACCTTATCATTTCTACATAGCCAAAGCGACAAAATAACGGCAAGTGCTCCCACCCCAAAAATAGTTCTAAACCAGTAATCTATCCCATGTAACCAGTTGACAAATACATTAGCAATACTACATGGAGGATACAAGCCAAAAGCTATCTGGATGACTGACCATATAGAATGAGCCAATTTGCATTGGAAGAATATAAATGTTTTATTGTCTCATCATGGTGACAAAAGACACATTGCGGACTTCCATGCCAATTTCTCGTAATAATGTTATCTTTAGTAAGAATGACTCCGCGACGAAGATACCATGCAAAGATTTTATTCTTTAGAGGTATCTTCATCTTCCAGATCTTTTTGTTATTATCAACTGGCACATCAGACTGGATTAACGCTCTATACATAGACTCCACTGAGAATTGTCCATTCCCATGTAGGTTCCATTGAAATACATCAGACCCATGTGACAAATGCACCGTAGACAACCGCTGGAGCAGGATGTACCATGATTGAAGTCTGGGTCCAATTAAATCTCTTCTGACGTCACATTTGGCGGAAATGATTCCATTACCGTGGCGATAGTATCACCCTGGTGACGCACAATATTGTATAGAGCCGGATATTGTTCTCGGAGTGTGGCATTTCCTAGCCACTTGTACTCCCAGAATCTAATTTCCGAGCCGTCCTTAATTGAGAAGGATTCATAGGAGAAGAAATATTTCTTCGTAGCCATCAGACCTGCCCAAAAGTGAGAATCCCCAGGCTTCCAGTATACTTGAGATACCGCCTTGGAACCCACATATTTCTTTCTCAGGTGGGTTTGCCATACACCATCTTCCGTCAGTAATTTAAACAACCATTTGCCGAGGAGGGCCCTATTCTTAACCTTAAGGTCATGAATGCCCAACCCGCCTTGGTCTTTGGGATGGCAAACCACACTCCATTTAGCCAGTCGATATTTCTTTTTCTCGCTATCTCCTTGCCAAAAGAATCTTGATCGGAAATAATCCAATCTATGTAAAACTCCTTTTGGCAACTGGAAGAAGGAAATCATATATAGTACCATGTTACTTAGTACTGAATTTATAAGGACCAATCTTCCACCCAGAGACAGCAGTTTACCTTTCCAACAGCTAAGTCTTTTTTACAGTCTCTTCTCGACGTGTTTCCATTCAGCATTGGTGAGTCTCGAATAATGAAAATTTCAGTTTACATCCATTGAGCACCCCTTCACGGGCATACCACTGAAAGTATCCCAATAGGTCACATGAAAATGAAAATTCATCTAATTCACGACACTTAAATGCTTAGCTAAATGTGTCATGCGGCAACTTCCACAGAGGTTTGAAAAATAAGCTTCACGTCGACAATGTGAAGCTATGACCGATGACACTGACTAATGAATATCCATCCAAGAAAGCGAAGACAAAAAGTATGCAAACTGGACCGTAGAACACTATCATGTCGTGTTACCTGCCAAAAACGGAACCACGAGGTGCCGCCAAGAATGTTGTCTCCTGCTGTACAATGCCTCTGCTCGTCGTGAATAAAACATACATGGGCATTTACCACATTAAGTAACCCAAAGTATGCAGTTGCACCTAACGGTAGATGACAGACAATCAAACCATCAAGCTGACCATGCACGAAAATAAGATAAGTGATCGCATGTGATCGGCAACACTCGACGATTTTGATATCACCTACCAGGAAGAAAAGATGGATCAATAAGAAACAATAGCTAAAATTTACCCATGATAAGACCAAAATTTAGAGTCCAAGCAAACAATATTTAACTTGTTTATTCTTTAATAGTCAATCAAATCTTATGTGAATGAGCATCTGATATTAGTAAACACAACATGGAATGCTTTGCATCATACCTGAGAACCACGGTTCATCCTCCCTTAGTTTGGAAATACAACTTTCAGCTCCCAGCAAATGAAAAGATTGACCAGTCACCTAGCGCAGTATGCACTGTTTTAACATTTCAAAACATCTTCCAATTGAACATGTGCTCAGCTCCTCCCCGCCAAATGTATCATTTAGGAGGGATTTGATTGGCCACCGCCTTATGTCATGGCAACATCTTCCATCCTGTTTGGATTCGATTAACTTGACACAAGGGCGCGATGTGTTTCACTGGAATCTAGCTACATCTGGGTCCTTCATAGTTGATTCAATGTACCGTGCACTATCGCACTCAGAGATTCCAGTGAATAATAATAGACTAATATGGAAATCAAAGGTGACATTAAAAGTTAAGATCTTCATGTGGTATCTTCGGAGAGGAGTTGTGCTAACTAAAGACAATCTCGCTCGACGCAACTAGCAAGGAAGCAAGAAACATAGCTCATATGGGTCATGGGCACCACAATCGCAGCAGATGTTGAGGTAATGATTGTAGTCGCCCGAGATCTCGATGGCAGACGAAGGATTGCGAAGGATGAGTCATCAATCGTGCTTCTAGATGAGGTAGCTGCGGAACGAGAGGATGTTGTCATCGTGACTAGAGTGAAACACCATGTCTTCGCTGTGCTCTGGTAGGTGTCGACGCTGAGGATGATGCACTACAGCGCCGGTGGTAGGAGCTGCCGCACAACGAGGAGCTAGTCGCGGCCGACAGCGCCAAAGCTGAGGCAGTCTTGATAGGATGGTAGATAAGACACGATGAGGGTGGCGAGGCCGGGCAGGAGATCCGGCTTGGGTGATGTAGTAGTCTTACCGAGGCACGGCCGACCATGCTCGATGCGATCAAAACATGCTCAATTAGTGTTAGTTGGATTAGGCAGACATAAATCCGATTTAAATATTGGCGTAGAGCAAACTCTACATTATGTAGAGAATAAAGGAAGTTCATAGGCATATGAAAAAATATTTCTGTTGTATTAAATAATACTACATCAGGCAGTAGCGATGTGAAAAAAGAACAAACCACCAATATTTGGGCAACTGTACATAAAGAAATCATTTTCATTGTAGTTGATCAATACTCCTAGATGTTGAAGTGGTGTGTCCATCCATTGGTGCGTCTCTCTTAGAACCTTTAGCATTTCAGCCCGAGGGGAAAAACCATTCAGACATGGAGGATTTCATGGAACTGAAAGTACGACCTTCGCCATGGAACTGAAAGTACGAGTTTTTCTGCTCATCATGTAATACACACAATAATTAGGAATGCCATTGTGGACGAGCTTTTGACAGCCAGAGCACCTGCATAGGTAGTTGGCATTATGCCTCCGTGTCCATGCCCATGCCCAGTCGTCGCCGAGAAGAAACACACGGTTTCCTCCTCCAAACCTCTGGTCATACTGCTCGGACGAGCCTGATACTACTGCAAGTGCTTTGGAGCCTGTTGTGCCAACAAAGAGGACCTGGTGGCCTAAATCATTCACCTCCAGCCATTGGCCTCTATCCAAGTCTGCCACGCTTACTTGCAGATTCATCTCGTGGTAATCCATCCTGGCCCCGTAAATCCTCTCCGGGATGCTCCACCGCACCATCAATAGTGTCTGCTTGTCAGATAATGTGAGCAGGTGGTATTTTGCATAGGTCGCATATGGTGGTTCGCTGATGATGGCATGCTTGACGCGACTCTGAGATACCGCCTCTCCGGTGAGAAACTCATGGGAAAAAAGATCCCCGTTCCAGCCAACTGCGAAGATCTTACCATGGTGGAAGGCCACGTCCACGTAGACCATGTCCTGAAATTGGTGAAGATCACCAGACGTGACGGCCGCGTTTGACCAGGAAAGCGGTGGCGTGCCTGGCCGGAAACAAGCAAAGTTGACAGCCGGTATGACATTGAACGGGGCACCGTGGAACGTAGCCACGACGAGCTGAGGCAACTGAACGACGATGTTTTCAATATAGCACGGTTCCTCACCTGGGGGCTGCAGGTGCCACGACATCATAACCACCGTTGGGGTGTCGTTCGTTCAAATTGAAAGCACGGTTGGTGCGGCGGTATCGGCACGGAACCTCGATAGTCGGTGTGGCAGCAGTGAACGGATCGCGGAGGAAGCATCTACCGAATGGCTTGTGTTCGTACAGGAGCCAGCTGCCGAAGGAAGCCTCGACACGGCAGTCGCTGGGCTTGGTGAATCGGCGCACCCTGCCATCGGTGAGGCTCAGGTACACGCCGTCACGGAGGTTGATGCAAGGCACGACCGGCGGCATCAGTGCGCGGTTGAGTTGCGCGGCGATGGCCCAGTTGCGGCAGACGGCGGCAAAGCTGAGCCAGTCGTCGTGGGACGTGAGACGACAGAGGATGAGGCCGGCAATTTCCGGCGGCAGGTCCGGGCTGCCACCGGGGGCGGGGATGGACTTGCCGAGGCAGAGGCCCATTGTTGAGAGTTGGATACGATGGCGACGGGATCAGATGCGATCGATTGATTTTCAGTCTTGTACCTAACCCCGAATCCCATCGATACGATCCTTGATTTTCTCAATGGATCGGTCACATTGATATTGATCGAACGAACTGATTTGGTACTGCTACGTAAGAGGGACCTTCCCAGAATATTCTGAACTCTGATTCTAATTGATAGTATTTTTCCCTATAATTCACCGCCATAAACCGGGTGGGTGATCGAGACGATGGATCGGCTGACCAACTTTTTTTCATATCCGATCGGCCGAGAGACAGACTGGCACAAGTCACGCGTTCTGGCATATTCCTGGCACCGCAAGTCTGGGGTATGCACGCACGCGAGGGTGTTGTGTATATATACTGCAAGCGGCAGCCTGCGATGCGATGTTTCATTAGGCCGATTAACCCTAATAAAATCCAGCAGTATATCTATTAACGCCGCCGGCCATGGGGTACTTGGTGTCCATGGCAGAGACCTCACGCCATATGAAGGAGGGCGGGTGCGTGGATGAGTTCCGGGCGGCCAGGAAAAAGTGCCGCCGTGATGTGACCAAGGGGCTGCGCAGCAGCTCCGACTGCGTCCTCACCGAAGAGGCATGCGTCAGGGCCACAGTGACGCTACGCGAGTGCTTGGGCCGCAACGAGCCGTGGTTGGAGGACCAGATCGCCCGCATGGACAGTGGCCTCGACGAGGACCTCGAGCCCTCGCGGGAGCAGGCGATTGGGGACAGTCTTCGTGGCTTTAGGTGGTGGACTAGCATGAGGAGAAACTAGCTAGCTAGCTAGGCCTCCTGATTAATATGTGTACTCATAGTCATAGCTACGTGCTTCATACCTCCTGTACATACTAGATTTTTTAGGGATATATATAGTTAGTTTTGACATTGTGTTTTTCATCTTTCTCGAGTTTCTATACCTAGTTTATCAAACTTTTGCAAGCCGTTCCTACTTTACGCGAGGCCGAAAGGCGGGGCAACGTGAGGAGAGCTCAGACAAGCATAGGATCTCCCCAAGGACGGTAGTGAACTGCATCGTTTCATCTGATAGCTGAAGGCGAGGGAGCAGGCGAGGTTTGAAGGGATGGATGGAGTGGCATGGCGAGCCTGCAGCCGGTGGCCCGGCATATGGGTGGTAGAAGGTTGAACACGGATGGAGATTGAAGAACAGATCACAGCCATTGGACGGTGATGGCCAATGGTTCCGAAATTTACTGACGCTAAAAAAACACTCTTGCTAAGTCTCAGTCGATGCTATATCCGTGAGATTTTACGTTGAGATTCGTGCAAAACTTCTCTTTAATTCTTTTTTCTCTTTAGTATGTTATGTCACTTGACTAGGACTTGGTTAAATCTCAGTCGACTGATACCTAGTCACACCCAAAAAAGAACTCAGATACCTGAGTAATAGGCACTCCAAAAACAAATCATGAATCGGGTTTGCTATAAATTTGAATACGCAAGATCAAAAGAGATGACTGATTCGTTCTGTTGCTTAACAAAAGAGAGAACGTTCTAGGACTTCACGTAGTGACATCCATATGTAACGTGGTAGTTATAGAAATCCAAAGACACTACCGTAGAACATGACTTACATACATATACTCCTACATAAATAATGGCGGGGCAAGACGCAAGTTTATCACTATTATGCACACCATTTGGTCTTCTCGCAACTGATGGATGCATGATGAAGACGACTAAAATCCGGTGCAGGCTATTAAATGGGTGCATGAATCTCTGTCTATTTTGAAGAGCAATTGGAGGCGTCTGAGTCATGTTGGTATTATTCTCTGGTAAATGATGTTGCTGCGTCCGACATAATGACGCATGTGGTCTACAGCAACTACACCAATAAGGTGGACTCGCTTGTGCCCATGGTCGTTGCTTGAACACCCACATCCCCTCCTTTCGAGCATTATCGGCTTGCCATTGATGAGGAGGGCGCTGCTGCATTGCAGTCGTTGGACTCTATCGGGCATGGTGATCTTGTTGTGGCCGGAGTACCGGTGCCTATCCTCGGGGACATGTTCGCCATCAATCTTGTCGGATACGTATCTAACTTGGATGCTAAATACGAATAAAATGATTGGATGTCTTTGAAGCAAAAGGTATCAAGGGAAAAATACAAGAAGGATGGCGCTCACCCTCAACATTGTGTCTGCAAGAAGAAACCTAGCAAGTGCAATGGCAAGAGCAATAATGGGGAGGCACATGTGCTTCCATGGTAGAGTTGTCTCGGCTGCAAACGTGGGCTCAGATATCTCTATTGTCTCTATCATTATAACCTTCTCAAGTTTACGTGGGTCGATGGGGTTTGATTGGTGTGACCCAAGTGTTTGTGGGCGACAATGATTCTGTATTGGATGTGTTACTTGAGGGGTCGTGTTGCTCCATAGCTGGGGAGTAATTCGCATGGGTGAGTTTGAGATGGTTTTCACCCGGGTTTTCATCAATTAAGCGAGTAACTCTCTTATTCTTAATTAATGTATGAGCTAAACCTTTTTGCCTCCATTTCCAGAAAAAAAAAATACACCTGAAGGAATTTTTGAGCTGCTGCCGTGAGAGATCAAAATAAAGCACAAAGGAGTTTTAACAAATGCAACTGTTGTATACGTACTTCAATACTTGCAACCGTATAGGTGCAATCCACATCTCTAGCAATATATACTACCTCCGTTCCTTTATATAAGGTGTATTTGTTTTTTGATAAAATTCCACAATGTAAGGTGCATTTGTTCTAATTTCTCGTAATTCCGATCTTGACCCTCTAGAAAAAGAAAAGTATCTCTCCCCTGATTGCATGTATCTCTCCTTGTAGAGAAAGAAAAGGAAACTATCTTTCTCCCGATTGTGTGTATCTCTTTTTTTCCTAGCCTAAATAATTTACTTGCCGCTAATCTACAAATTAGAGAAGGGTAATTTTGTCCTAACTAGTGCATAATTATGTGCCTTGGTCACCGTGCTGAAAATAATACACCTTAGATAAAGGAACGGAGAGAGTATTAATTTAAAAACCATAAGTAATATCTTAGAAAAGCCTTACCTGCAATTTAATCGTATTCATCATTAAAATTTGTTTCTCCTTCATGGATTTTTTTTTTCATTCGTATAGATTTACCTTCAGAAAAAATACAACTATAGTCCTAATTTTGATAAGACAAAATAATTATAAAATATTTAATCATTGTAGGTCTTATTATTAAGTTCCATTATATATCATTAATGTGCCAAACTTCAAGAGCGCAAACAATAACAGTTCAAAGGGTCCTCACAATAAACTATGGGAAACACTTATACTCAGACGTCTGACCCCTTTCAATTGTCAGACGGGTGCTCTTCCGTCGATTTCTTTTCGATCCCATGGCTCAAAAGCTCCAACAACATTCTGTTGAAACAACCCGTAATCCTCGGACAGAAAATAAATACGCCCGTAATCCTCCTCTAATTAATCACGTACCTTCCTCCCCCCAGTTTCCTCCCAAATCGCACCAGGCCATTGTTCTCCACCGCACTCGCCGCCGCCACTCTGCACAGTGCCACCCGTCGTTCTCCCTTGCCTGGCGCTAGCTCCACCATACTGTCCTGCAGTCTCCGCGGCCACATGCTCTGTGCCCCTTTTACGAACCACATCCCTGCTTCGTGGAGGCCAACATCAGGAGACGGCCACGGAGGAGAACCAGGCACCCGTGTGCCGCCGTAGACTTACCGTGAGTGGTTGTGATATGCTAGTTGTTGCCTTGTTTGTAGTTTGAGAGGAAGCCGCCATTAACATTGTTTCTTTCGTGTATCATTTCATCGACCTGACTGAAAAGCTCATGTGCATCTGTGCGTTGATGCATCCAGGTGAATGTACCGCATCCATGTGTGCTTGCTTGGATCTCTAGATCTGCTGCAACGTGCATGTCCTTCGGTATCTTGAGTTGGTCTTGGATGTGAATGGATTTATTTGACTTGTTCTTGTTAATCATGCTTACTTGATTTCTGCTCCCTCATACATGCTTCTAATGTAGAGGTTTAATGCAGCAAACAACAATGTTTGGCATACCCTAAACTTGTGCACCCAAATCTTGTCCGGCAAGTACGCAAATTTCGAAAATTAAATTTCTATGCTTCTAGTGCATGATAGCATCAATTCGTTGCTTCGTGTCAAGCATGCTTCCTACTTTGATTTCTCGCATATGTTTCTATCATAATTATTCTTGCTATGACCATTGCGAAAATTTGATATGGCTCGTACTACCATTGGGTCCGATTTTGTTATATTTTTTGTGTAGTGGGATCACCAACTCATCAGCGAAATCTGAGAATTTGGCATGAACAAGACACAAATATGCTTCCTATTAAGATCAATTGTGTTGGGATATCACTCTTGTCATGCTTCCTACTAATGGCCTTCCAAAAATAATACTACATATGCTTCTTCCGTTTAGAAAGTTTGCTTCCACAGTTCAACCAATTTTTGGTGATTTTTCTCTGATCTTATGTTATCAATTGTTCTGACAATTCCCATATTATTATCTTTGCTAATGTATAAAATTTATAGATGTCAATGCACCAGTGATAATGGAAGCAATTCATCCATGTTTCAGTTGGTGTTATCCCGGTGGGCGTGCTTCCATGGTCGTGCTAGTTTGTCATGTACGTCCTCACCGAGGTGTGCTTCGATGGTTCTGCACTTCCTTTTGCCATCATTGTCAAGGTGGATCACCACGCATGAAGATAGTAAAAAAATCCTTGGACCATCTGGACGTGGAAGGATGCGCGACCACTGTCGGTGGTGTTTGTATTGTGTCGGTGGGGTTAAAAGCAACTAATCTCGAAGCAAATTTGAAAATATTTTGATGCAAATTGTATTTTCTTTGGAAGCAAGTTCTATTTTTTATGCATTGTACTCCCTCCGTTCGTAAATATTTGTCTTTTTAGAGATTTCAAATGGACAACCACATACGGATGTATATAGACATATTTTAGAGTGTAGATTCACTCATTTTGCTCCGTATGTAGTCACTTGTTGAAATCTCTAAAAAGACAAATATTTAGGAACGGACGGAGTATGACGGAAATAAATTAATTTGTTGGAGTCACAATTACCGATATACATTCGAAACAACTCTCTGGTCGCATGAAACATATTTTTTCTGCTCAGACAATACACTGGACAGTGGACACAACTTCTAACTACAAGACTAAAATAGTCTTAAACAATTGTAACAAGGAAGCAATCTCCAGTTTCCATGCAAACTCTAACCGTACGGAAACAATTTGATTGAGACAAGACGGAAGAAATTTGATCGAAATAAATAAAAAGAAACAGTCCAAAACAATAAAGATTAACTTCGGAAGCAAATCAATCTGAAGCTTCGGAAGCAAGGACCGTACGTCACGGTTGAAAACAACGTAGGAAGCAAACAAAAAGTATCCTTACGATTGAAACCTTCCTAGTAATACCCAAATAATTTTTAGGAAGCAACGATACCTGTTTGGAAGCAATTTTTAGGAAGCAAGGGTCCTCATGATTGGAAACAAACAAAATATCTTTAAATAACCATGCCTTGATTTCAGGAAGAAATTGTTAGGAAAGAAATTAATTGCAATTACTGCCAAATCTGCGTGCAAACAGATTCACACGGGGGAGTTTGCTGGTGGATCGGACGATGTGCATGCTTCCTATCCAGCGGCCACGGACTAGTCTGATACCTAGCAAAAATTTGTAGTCTGATGCCTAGTAGTTCCCATAAACTATTCCCAAAAATGCTTGACTTACGGACTGATTCTACGGACATGCTGTTACGGACAGACGTGCCTTTCGCTAATTCATCTCTCCCCTTAAGATATTCGGGGTGGGGCTCCCTTCCGTTCGACCAGGTGACGCCACCTTTCTCCGTAGACCTCAATCCGTAAAAATGTGCCCGTAAGTGTAGCATCTCTGAATTATTCCAATTGTTAGCCCATGTAGATGCAGGGGTTGATGACTAGTCTACCTAATCGGCTTTCACACTCGGAAAGGAGCCCCTAATACAGAATGATTAATCAATGGATTGACACTGAACATCACTGTAGTTATGACTAAATAACTATTGCGCTTAATGCAATTACACAATTGCACAAAAAGTATGTGAATAGGCTTCAAAATGTGTAATTGAACAATTGCACATTTCTCATCCTAAAGAGTTAAAGAAAAATCCCAATTTTTGGACATTAGACTGCACATTTTTATCCTATGATTGCAAAAAAGAAAAAAAATATATAGTTCTAGCTAGGCTTCTGCATGTGTAACTATCCGGTTACATATTTCTTACTGTAAGTTGCACAATGTGTATTCTGGCTGAAATATAGACATTGTTTATTTGGGTTCAGAGCCCTACAAGAATGGTGAACGGATGGCATAGCTCAAACTCAAAACTATTGTCCGCTATAGTGTCAAAATAAAAGCCTTCCCCAGGGATATGGACGAAACTAAATCCAGTAGAGCACGCATATGACAAATTTATAGTTTTTTCATTATATAACAATAAGAGATTCACGGTAACAAGCAACCACCTTTTTGGTAATTGACAGCTTGTAAATAAAATAATTATGTTCATGAGTTCATTGCTTTTGTGTATGTGCTTCCATGCATCAACCAACTAATCACTAAAAATCTTAGGTTTTTACTCGGGGGGGAAGAACCATTCTGACCTATAAGATCTCATCGGGTTGTGGTGTCCCTTTAGTGAAACTAGGCTAGCTTTGCCACTCACCATGTCGTACACACAATAGCTGGGCATGCCATTGACGAGCTTTTGGCACTCACAACACTTGCATGGGGAGACGGCGCTCCACACACGTGCCCAATCATCGCCGAGAAGAAACACGTGGTTCCCTCCTCGGATTCTCTGATCATTGTAGTTGAAGTCCTTGGGCGAATCTACCGCCGCAAGCGCTCTGGATCTGGACCCTCCAACAAAGAGGACCTGGCCACCTAAGTCCTTCAGCTCTGACCATTCTTTATTTTCCATGTCTGCCTCAAACACCTGCAGATTCGTCGCCCAGTGATCAACCTCGATGGCTGACCGACAAGTGATGCTCGACCGCACCATCAGTAGCTTTGCTCGTCGAAAGAAATGACCAGGTGGAGATAATACGGGGGGAACGTTGCTGCTGCTGTCTATTCCTTGATGATATGCTGAACGCGTCTCTGAAGTAGCGGTGTCTCCCAGACCAAATCATAGGCGAAGAGGTTCTCCGTCCGGCTGACGGCGAAGACCTTCGACGGTGGAAGGTGACGTCTTTGATGAAGCTTCGACCATGGTGCTGATCACCAAACATCGGAACTACATCTTCCCAAGAAAGAACCGTCGGCGGCTGGGTCGCCGTCGTGGTTCCCGGCAAGAAACATCCAAAGTTGAACACCTTGTGGAAGACCGCGACAACGAGATGAGATGAGCACACGACGATCTTTTCCAGCTGTACGGGCCCTGTCATGGACGGTTCACAGTCGCCGACGACAACGTCGCCACAATGGTGGATGGTGCTAAAGCGGTAGCGGCACGGCACCTCGATGGCGGGCATGGATGGGGATAAAGGATTATGCAGGAAGCACCGGTGGGAGAGCTTGTGCTCGTATAGGACCCAGCTACCGCGATGTGGCGCACCTTAATGTCGTCTTGGGCGAGGCTCTGGTACGCGCCGCGGCCGAAGGTCATGCACGGCTATGCCGTCGGTAACGACGGACCCAGCTGCCGCGCGGCGAGGCGCCAGCCGTGACAGACCGCGGCGAAGCTGACGCGGTCGGTGTGGCATAGCAGCTGGCAGAGGATGAGGCCCATAATGTCCGGCGGGAGGTCGGGCCATTGCGAAGAAGTAATCTTGCCGAGGGAGAGACCCATGATCGATGGATCAACAAGGTATGCTTAATTTGTTAATCGGCCAGGGATGATCTGGCAGATGTAACTGCGGCTCGATGACATGATTTATATCAACCGTGCTGTGCCGTGATGGAATTCCGTACGTGTCTGAGCGTGACTGCTTTGATCACGGCGCGTACGGAAGTAAACAAGGGGACATGGACTTGCATTTTTTGTGTGCAGGAAAAAGATGACATAGACTTGCAGATTGGATTGGAAAAAGAGCCACGCTCGATGTGTACAACTAGCAGCATCAACCGGAAACAAATCTACTATCTACTATCTCTACCTAATCTATATCTATATATATACCTAATAATAAGGGCAACGCTAGGCGCCGGCGCGCCGGCGCGCTGGCTAGCCGTCCGATGTATTTCACGTGAGCCGTCTGATCTTTATCTTCCTTCCATTCAATCGTCCTCTACCTTCGTCCAAATACAGAGAGACACAGCACGTTGATTTTGAGCCGCTATCGGTGGCAAGTTGGTCACAACACCATTGACGTGTCTTCGCAATAAGTTCACCTGTTGCAAGCACGTAGGTCAAATAATATTCGTGTTGCTTTATGCTGAACAAGTCAACATGGTTCATTTGTCGGGGCTGGACACCTCGGAGGGCAAGACCTAAACTCACCCTAGTGATGGCTTGCTTTATTTTATTTTCTGGAAAAAATTCTATGGATTATGCTTTTGGGTGTTCCGTCCTGCCCGTTCTAAAAAGGACAACGACAAGTATGATGACAACGTCAATCGATCCACAATGCGTGGTAGCACAGAAAGATACTAATGACGAGCAATTGTCTCCACCCGTCAGCGGAAAATCTCACATGGTAAGTTGTATTGATTTTAACAAGATGTTATCTTGCTGATATGCACATATATCACACATTTTTTACATCTATTTTTATATAGTAAAAGGAAAATGCGGATGAAAAATAGAGGAATTAGCTAGAAAATCCCACGTTAATCAGAAACATCTAGCCATTAATTGTCTACATCATAAAATCTCAACAGTTAGATTAAATTTGAAGTTAAAGAAATTACCCACCAATGCCATCATGTAAAACATTATCCTCTAACCTTACATTGCTCTTTCCATCGGTACCTTTTCCCCGTAGCCCGTGCAGCTCATTGATAGCCGCCGTTGCTAGACCTCCTCGATGGGCAATACTACCAAGGGTGAACTGCTCCGCAAGCTAAATTACCCACACAGATACAGCAGCTACCACGCAAGCCAGTGGCATACTCGGTGGACAACGGATTCCTGCTGCAGCGATCTCTCCGCCGAGGAGATGGAGTCTCTGTACATCAACTTCGATCGCCAGAGTTGCCGGGAAGACAAGTATGGCGATCCGGATGCTTCGATGGACGGCTCCTGCGGGTCCAGCGCCGTCATCTCGGATGGCTTCGTCGACCTACCGGGGACGGCGATGTCTGTCCGACGCAAGGATGGGATTGATCAAGAAGAAGGAGAGGCTTCTTTTTTTTTTTTTGAGAATGACGAGCCCCCAAATTATACAGGAGAATGATTACAGTCATACAACCAAACCTCCTGTACCCTACTTGGTACGGCTCCAATCATCTTGAAGTCCCCATGATCTTTTGCTTCCATAGCCAGGTTGTGCGCGAGCTTGTTCCTTTCCCTGCTGATCCAGTTGACTTGCCAGGATTCGAAGTGCCCCAAGCACTCACATATATCTCTGATAATCAGGAAACAGTTGGATCGGTTGGTGGCTTGCGGGGACAGCTCTTTAGCTAGTGTGCTGCAATCAGTTTCGATGATTATATGGCCATTAAACAGACTGGACAGGCCTGTCAGGCCTTCTCTAATAGCACATGCTTCGGCCTCCATTACGTCCATGCAAGTCCCAGTATTCTGCCCAAGGGAGACAAAGGGGATTCCCTTGTGGTCTCTAGCCACAGCGCCGGCATAGCTCAGCCCCGAGTCAGGGTTGAAGGCCGTGTCCGTATTCAGTATTGCAAATCCCGCTGGAGGAGCATACCAATGGTTGCCTGCATCATTTACCCGCCTCACATTACGTATGTTCTTGCTTCCCGCTGGCTCTTTCCCCCTCTCGCTATCTGTGGCGTCAAGACAGTTTCGGATTTCCTCTTCATATCTTGTCAGGAAGGATGCAGATCTCGAGATGGATTCTTTCCCATCCCCATGCACGCACTTGTCCCGTAGGAACCATGCTCTCCATATAAGTAAAAGGATTTTACCCCGCATGTCTGCATTGCATGTGTCCAGGATGATCTGTAGCCAATCTCTGCCAGTGTTTCTGAATGTCGCCTCATCCGGGAGGTCCCAAACCTCTCTCATTGCAAATCTCAAAGCCTTGCTTTTTGTGCATTCTATCACACTGTAGAACTCCTCTTCCTCTACATTTCCACATATGCTACACGTAGTATCCACCTCCAGAGTTCGTTTGAATTTATTCTTCTTGGTGGCCAGGGTATTGGTCGCAACCCTCCAAGCAATTTTTTTTACCTTTTCCGGCACTGAAGCCTTCCAGATAAGATCCCATATGCTACGGTTGTTACTGTTACCTGCAGATGTAGATGTAGCTAGGTCTCGCCCTGGCCCGTCCATGGCCAGTCTATACGCACTCCGCGCAGAGAACACTCCAGATTTCTCATAATTCCACGCAAGATGATCCTCCGTCGGATTGGTCGGCAGTTTGATTTTGCAAAAATCATCTGCATCAAAATGATTGAAAATCCGATATATAAGTTCGGTGTTCCAATTACTTTCCCCTTGCACTAATAGTTGGTTGACCCATCTCAACCGAGTTCTGGAGGTAAAGTTCGCCACTTTGCGTCCCTCCTTCCTGGGGATCCAATTATCTCTTGTGATTTGAATACTTCTTCCATTACCCACACGCCATATGAGGCCTTTCTTCAAAAGTTCCAGCCCAAATTCAATCCCTCTCCATGCAGGTGATGCATCCGATGCAAAGACTGTGTCAAGGAGCTCACCATGCGGAAAATATTTGGATCTAAGGACTCGAGCACAGAGGCTATCCGGGTTCTGGATCAATCTCCATGCTTGTCTAGCTAGAAGTGCTTGATTTAAACCTTGCATGTCTCTGAATCCAATCCCAGCGGCTCTCTTGTGTTTTACCATTTTATCCCAAGCCATCCAATGGACTTTGCGGTGTTCTCCATCTTCTCCCCACCAGAATTTTCTGATAAGCTTGAGCTACAGATTTCACAAGTGCCTCCTTTGCTGCATGAGACATATACCTTTCCGACCAATCATTGCATCGCTTGCCGAACCTGTCCATAATGGGTTGAAAGTTATCATCCTTCATTCTCCCCTCTGGAGTAGGGAGTCCCAAGTACTTGCTCTCAAACATGGCCGACACCACACCCAGGGTCTCTTTGATCCGTTCTTGGGTTGTGTTCGGGCATCGCTCACTGAAAAGTATTGAACACTTACTTGGGCTGAGAAGCCGACCCGAGCAATTTTGAAACAAAGCGAGCGCTTTCTGAACCGCATTGGCTTCCTCCGCAGATGCTTTAAAGAACAAAAGGCTGTCATCGGCAAAGAGGAGATTCGAAATACCTGGGCTCCCTCTTGCCACCTTAATGGGTGTGATGTTACCATTGGATATCTCCGTATTCAGGATACTAGTAAGACCATCCGCGACAAAGAGGAATAGATATGGGCTAAGGGGATCTCCTTGACGCAGCCCTCTCGACGGACTAAAAGTTTCCAGCAGCTCACCATTGCACCGGACAGCATATCTCACCGAGCAAACACACTTCATCACCCAGTTCGTCCATTTTTCATTAAATCCCAATTTCTGCAGAGTGTTTTCAAGGAAACCCCATTCCACTCTGTCATATGCTTTCGCCAGGTCTAGCTTGTACGCACATTGAGTATCTCGTGCGTTCTTGCTATGCTTAATTTTATGGAAGCATTCAAACGCAATGTAGGCATTGTCTGTTAGCAGTCTCCCAGGGACAAACGCACTCTGCGTCTCGGAAATGATTTCATCCAGAAATGGCCTCAGTCGGTTTACTAGACACTTCGCCACTACCTTATATATGACGTTGCATAAACTGATCGGACGGAAGTCCTTCAAGCTCTCAGGATTGCTGCCTTTCGGAATGAGGACAATAGTAGTATCGTTAATTCCTTCGGGAATGATACCATCTGCGAAAAAGTTCTTTACTGCCCCTACCACATCTTCCTTTAAAATGTCCCAATTCCTCTGATAGAAGCAGGCTGGAAACCCATCGGGCCCTGGTGCATTCAATGGGCCGATTTGAAATAAGGCGTCACTGATTTCCTTTTCTGTGAAATCCTTTGTCAGCATGTTATTCATATCCTCATTAACTCTTGCTTGCATCATGTTGATTAATTCCTGCGGTGCCACCTTATCATCTTTAGTATACAGATCCTTGAAAAAGCGTGTGGTCATCTGCTGGATCCCATCCTTATCTTCAACCCACTGGCCATTACCATCTTTCAATCTTGTGATGGTATTCTTTTTCCTTCTCCAAGTTGCCTTCCGCTCAAAATATTTAGTGTTTTTATCACCCTCTTTCAGCCAGGTTGTCCTAGATCTTTGTCTCCACATAATTTCCTCTCTCAACAAAACTTCATCAAGTTCCCACGCTACTCTGTTTATTTCGTACTGCCTACCAGCTGTGGGAGGTCCTTCCCAGAGGCTCTCGAGTTTCTTGCGCAACTGCATTGTTTTCTTAACAATGGATCCAAATTCTTTCTTAGCCCAACTTTGCAGCGCTTGTTGTATCGAGCCCAACTTCTTTTTCATTTCCTCCAGTGAACTAGCAGTTGCAGACCTGCTCCATGTGCTGTCCACCGTCTCAAACAAGGAATTTTCCCTCTCCCACATGGCTTCGTAACGAAAGCTGCTGTTCTTTTTCCTGTATTCCATGCGTTCACTGAATGTTAGCAGGAGTGGTAGGTGGTCAGACCTGGAGGACCAAATGTGCTGGATATGTGCATCCTTAAAGAGTTCAGACCACCAAGGACTTTGGCCTTGTTTGTTTTGCAAAACTCTCAAATGGAACAATCTCATAGAAGTATGAGCCTATTAGGCACTAGGGCTTTTGGTGAAGGCAATGTCTAGTTTTTCGAACGACGGGGGGAGGTAGGAGGAGAGGTGCTCGACTCTGGGAGGGTGGGGGTATTGCTCACTAGGGGAGGAAGGGGGGGGGGATTGATTGGGAATGGGTAAATCAGAACAACGACACTCGACCCGAGGAGTTGGATGCATTGGTGGTGTGCATCGCCGATATGTTAACCTCTTGCAAGCATTCACGTCAAATAATATTCTCGTGTTGCTTTATGCTGAATAAGTCAACATGGGTCATTGGCCGAGCATGGACACGTCGGAAGGCAAGAACTCTACTCACCAGTGTGATGGCTTGTTTTATTTCTTTACATAAAAAACCATTTCGGCAGATTATGCTATTGATTGTCCAGTACAATTCATTGTGCGGTAAGTGTTTTCAACAGTGTGTGATGACCCATTCAACATTAGTGTGCCAATGACAAGCGGACCACAACAACTGTGGTGGCATGAGAAGGCACTAGCGACGAGCTCGTGTGCGGTAAACCTCTCACGGTAAAATGGTAATACTGCTCTGGAAGCTCCTCTTTTTCCTCCTTTGTTTGACACGTACGGTCTGCAGCTGCTGCCTTGGCATCATATGCAAGGTCCAAACGACTCCCTGCCCGGCTTGTCCGTGGCCAATCATTAAATAGACAGCCACATGCAGGTGCATCAAAGAACCAAAATGATAACACCCACAAGTGTGGCATTTTAGAACTTGGTCCGAATGCTTTAATTGCCGTTGATTTTGCAGTGAGCAAATCTTACAGCAAATTGCCGGCGTTTTCTGTGCCACGTTGGCGTAGTGCGTTGTGTGGGTGCTAGAGCGCTCGCCCGAACGGCCTCCTGCACGACCCGCAGCGCGTGGTTGCCAGCCTTGCCGTGTGGTGGAACTGCCCTCCGCCCGAACGCACGCACGATCGCCACCTCGCCTGTTTCATGGCACGTAGCCGTTTTTCTCTGCGCAGTCTCCTCCTCTTCTATTTCTCCTTCTCATTTCCCCCTCCTCATTCTGTCGAGACAATGCCACGACGAGTGGCAGTTCCGCGGCGACGCAGAGGCGATTCCGCGGCGAGACGGCGGCGGAAGTCTCGCGGTGGCCTGTTGCCATTGCCGGAGCTCACGCAGCCGCTCCATCGTCGCCGGAGACTGAACCACGCCGAGGTACCGTCGTCGAAGCACTGCATTCGTTCTCCCCTCTCTGATTTTGTGGCACGAATCCATGATGAATCCGAGGCGTAGTGGCGAGCGCTCTCGTTTCCCATCGGCGGGGAGTCGCCGATGCGTAGTTAGGCCGGCATGAGTACGCATTATAGCCGCGGGGATGTTTCTCCCGTTCCTCGCGATTCATGCTCTCTTTTCAGAGATGATTCAATTTTCAAATTCGGAGTGTAGTGGTTGCTCTTGGTTCATCCTTTTTGTTTTGTGCAATTCATGATGTGCAAGTAGCCATTTGCTCCCTGTTTGAGTGTTCTCTTTGTTGGAAATCAGAGGTTGAGAGCATGGAATTAACCCTACTTCTAACCTAGTCCCAATTTGCCGTACTGCTTACTTAGCAGATGGCAACTCCCTCTTGTCCCCAACCCATCATTTGCCATGCCTTTGCAGTGCTATAGGGCAACTTACTAATGTGCTTCAGTTTGAAACCATTAGCAAACATGGCAACTATGCCCGTATAAGATCTTTTGCCATAATGCTTAGTTAGCAGATGGCAACTTGCTCTTTTTGTCCACAAACACTGTTCATTGCCATACTTTTGCAGGCCACATGGCAACTGCCTCCTGCTTAATTTCCATGTTGTTGTTTGTGGTGCAAACATGGCAACTATATCTGTGTAACAACTTACCAGTTTGCCATACTGCTTTAGTTAGCAGATGGCAACTTCCTATTTGCCTGCAACCCATTCTTTGCCATGCTTCCGCAGGGCCTCGTGGCAACTGCCTCCTGTGCTATAGTATGAAACCAGTAGCAAACATGGTGATGTTGATGGCCTCCTGTGCTATAGAAGATACATGCATGCCCTAATGACTGCATCCTCTACCGCGGTGCGTACGAGGATTTGAACGAATGCTCGGTATGCGGTGCATTGCGGTATAAGATCAGACGAGATGACATTGGTGATGTTGATGGCGAGCGCCCCAGGAAGAGGGTTCCTGCCAAGGTGATGTGGTATGCTCCTATAATATCACGGTTGAAATGTCTGTTCAGAAACAAAGAGCATGCCAAGTTGATGCGATGGCACAAAGAGGACCGTAAGAAAGACGGGAAGTTGAGAGCACCCGCTGACAGGTCGCAGTGGGGAAAAATTGAGAGAAAATGGGGGGACTTTGCAGGTGATGCAAGGAACGTATGGTTTGGTTTAAGCACGGATGGCATTAATCCTTTTGGGGAGCAGAGCAGCAATCATAGCACCTGGCCCGTGACTCTATATATCTATAACCTTCCTCTTTGGAAGTGCATGAAGCGGAAGTTCATTATGATGCCAGTTCTCATCCAAGGCCCTAAGCAACCCGGCAACGACATTGATGTGTACCTAAGGCCATTAGTTGAAGAACTTTTACAGTTGTGGAATGGAAACGGTGTACGTGTGTGGGATGAGCACAAACAGCAGGAATTTGACCAACATGTGTTGTTGTTTGTAACCATCAATGATTGGCCTGCTCTCAGTAACCTTTCAGGACAGACAAACAAGGGATACCACGCATGCACGCACTGTTTAGATGACACCAAAAGTATATATTTGGACAAATGCAGGAAGAATGTGTACCTGGGGCATTGTCGATTTCTTCCGACCAACCATCAATGTCGAAAGAAGGAAAGCATTTCAAAGGCGAGGTAGATCACCGAAAGAAGCCCACCATCCATACTGGTGATTACATACTTGCTATGGTCAATGATTTACAAGTAATCTTTGGAAAGGGTCCCGGCGGACTATCTGTTCCGAATGACGCTGAGGGACACGCACCCATGTGGAAGAAGAAATCTATATTTTGGGACCTACCCTATTGGAAAGACCTAGATCTGCAATCGACGTGATGCACGTGACGAAGAATCTTTGCGTGAACCTGCTAGGCTTCTTGGGCGTGTATGGGAAGACAAAAGATACATCGGAGGCACGGGAGGACCAGCAACGTGTGCACGAAAAAGACGGCATGCCTCCAAAGCAGTATGAAGGTCTTGCCAGCTACGCTCTTACCAAAGAAGAGAAGGAAATCTTCTTTGAATGCCTGCTCAGTATGAATGTCCCGTCTGGCTTCTCGTCCAATATAAAGGGAATAATAAATATCCCAGAGAAAAAGTTCCAGAACCTAAAGCCTCATGACTGCCACGTGATTATGACACAACTGCTTCCGGTTGCATTGAGGGGGCTTCTACCGGAAAACGTTCGATTAGCCATTGTGAAGCTATGTGCATTCCTCAATGCAATCTCTCAGAAGGTGATCGATCGAGAAATCGTACCAAGTTTAAGGACTGATGTGGCGCAATGTCTTGTTAGTTTCGAGCTGGTGTTCCCACCATCCTTCTTCAATATCATGACGCACGTCCTAGTTCATCTAGTCGACGAGATTGTCGTTCTGGGCCCTGTATTTCTACATAATATGTTCCCCTTTGAGAGGTTCATGGGAGTCCTAAAGAAATATGTTCGTAACCACGCTAGGCCAGAAGGAAGCATCTCCATGGGCCATCAAACAGAGGATGTCATTGGGTTTTGTGTTGACTTCATTCCTGACCTTAAGAAGATTGGTCTCCATCAATCGTGATATGAGGGGACACTGACTGGAAAAGGCACGCTAGGAGCGGAATCAATAATATGTAGGGACGGGCATTCTTGGTCTCAAGCACACTACACAGTTCTACAGAATTCTACCTTGGTGACCACATATGTCGATGAACACAAGAATATTCTGCGCTCCAAACACCCAGGGCAGTGTGATGACTGGATTACATGTGAACACATCAGGACTTTCAGCAATTGGTTGCAAACACGTCTCATGCGTGAAAACACTGTTTCTGATGAGCTGTACTCGTTGGCCAGGGGACCATCTTCGACTGTATTGACTTACAAAGGGTACGAGATAAATTGGAATACATTTTACACGATCGCCCAAGATCAAAAGAGCAGCAACCAAAATAGCGGTGTCCGCTTTGATGTAGCAACCAAGAGGGGAAAGGACACATATTATGGTTACATAGTGGACATATGGGAACTTGACTATGGACATGATTTTAAGGTCCCTTTGTTTCAGTGCAAATGGGTCAATCTGTCAGGAGGCGGGGTACAGGTAGACCCACAGTACGGAATAACAACAGTGGATCTGAACAATCTTGGGTACACAGACGAACCATTCATCCTAGCCAATGATGTGGCGCAGGTTTTCTATGTGAAGGACATGTCTACCAAACCGAGAAAAAGAAAAGATAAGGAAGCGAATACATCATACGATGAGCCAAAGCGCCACATAGTTCTTTCAGGAAAAAGAGACATCGTGGGATTGGAGGGCAAGACAGACATGTCTGAAGATTGTGAAAAGTTTCATGAAATTCCTCCCTTCAAAGTCAAGGCTGGCCCAAGCACCCTGTTAAACGATGAAGATTATCCATGCTTACGGCGCAATAAGCAAAGGACACAAGCGAAGAAAAAGTGAAGACTTTCTCTCCACAACTATTATGATGATGCCTTTGATCTAGAATATCACTGCAGTCACATGTGAAGAAATGAAATGCCTTTTGTAACAGATGAGTTTTCGTATGAAACCCTGATACTTCGAAAGAGATTGTCCGTTTTGTACACGAAGTGCATCCAGTTTTTGTCGCAACCCTCTCAACTTTTTATAACATGCTATGTGGGTGAAATGATGATACCTTTTCATAGTTCATTTGTAGTGCTTTTCAGTTTCAGGGTCATTTAACTTTAAAAAAATCAGTAAAGGCATGAAAAATACAAGATGAAGTCAGAAAGGGTTGAAAATTGATGATGTGGCTTTTAATGGTTCATTTTGAACACACAAAAAGTCTGGAGTTCAAATAAGTTCAAAAAAATGAAATCCCTTTGTAACAGATGAGTTTTCGTCCGAAACCCTGATACTTCGAAAGAGATTGTCCGTTTTGTACATGAAGTGCATCCAGTTTTTGCCGTAAACCTCTCAACTTTTTATAACATGCTATGTGGGTGAAATGATGATACCATGCCAACTTTCAACCTTTCAGAGTTCATTTGTAGTGCTTTTCTATTTCAGGGTCATTTAGCTCAAAAAAATCAGTTAATGCATGAAAAATACCAAATGAAGTCAGAAAGGGTTGAAAATTGATGATGTGGCTTTGAATGGTGCATTTTGAACACACAAAAAGTCTGGAGTTCAAATAAGTTCAAAAAAATGAAATCCCTTTGTAACAGATGAGTTTTCGTCTGAAACCCTGATACTTCGAAAGAGATTGTCCATTTTGTACACGGAGTGCATCCAGTTTTTGCCGTAACCCTCTCAACTTTTTAGCAGATGCTATGTGGGTGAAATGATGGTACCATGCCAACTTTCAACCATTTCAGAGTTCATTTGTAGTGCTTTTCAATTTCTGGGTCATTTAGCTCAAAGAATGAACTAATAGCAAAAAGAATGAACTAGAAAACTTTTATGAAATTCTAATAGCAAAAAGAATGAACTAAAAATTATCAATTAAAATATTCTGTTATGATCAACTAAAACAAAACTATAATATTCTTCAATAGCATAAAGAATCAACTAAAAAGCTTTTATAAAACTCTAATAGCAAAAGGAATCAACTAAAAAGCTTTTATAAACCTTTAGTATTTTTTAAACTAAAATTATATAAAATTTATGCAACTAAAATTTCAAAACCATTAATAGCAAAAGAATTTCATAAAAAATTTTTTGTTAGAAACTTTATAGCAACCTAAAATAACAAAATCTGTTTTTGATTAAAACAGACATTTAAAATAACCTAAAAATTACCAAATTGAATATAATGATAAAACACAGTAATATTAAATAGCAGGAAAAAGAATCACTCAAAAATCTATTTTTATAATAAATTTATTCATAAACTAGTGATTCACACAAATTGCAAAAAATTCAAATTTAAACTATTCAAATTTGAAAACTAATGGCACTAACAGAAAGTTTATAATTTTTGTGACCTAAACGCAAAAAGAATCACTGAAAAACTGTAAGTAGAAACAAAATAAAATAAATAAAGCAAAAAGAAAAACAAAAAAACTGGAAAAAAATAAAAAAATGCCACCTACTAGGCCACCACGGCCTGAATACGACTAGAAACCCAACCATGGGCCAGGATTCAGGCCCGCAGAAGGCCCAGTAGGCCCACAGGCATATACATAGTGTTTATTCCCGTAAGCCTGCTTTAGAGAGGAGCTCGAAAGCTCAGGCGCACCACACCTTATAAACAGGTGCGGCTCTCTCTCAGCTAGCGAGGTGGGACTAAACTCCCACCACCACGCCGCTGTGCAAGGCTATTGGTCCCGGTTGGTGGCACGAACCGGGACCAATGCCGCCCTTTGGTCCCGGTTCGTGGCACCAACCGGGACCAATGGCCCCCTTTAGTCCCGGTTGGTGCCAGCAACCGGGACCAAAGGTTAGTTTTCAGCAGCCTTTGGTCCCGGTTGGTGTCACCAACCGGGACTAAAGGGGGGCATTGGTCCCGGTTTGTGCCACGAACCGGGACCAAAGGCTCGGCTGTATAAGGCAACACTTAGGAAATTTTCCCCCACCTCCCATTCTCCTCTCGACGCCGACGCCCTGCCCCGATGCCGATCGACACCGACGCCGCCAGGCTGCTGCTGCGCCGCCCTGCCCCGACGCCGACGTCGCCAGGCTGCTGCGCCGCCCACCCGATGCCGACAGCCTGCCCCGAGCCTGCACAGTCCCCCAAGTGAGCTCCGCCGCCCCCCAGTAAGCTCCGCCCCCTCTTCCCCTGCCCTGCGTCGCTGCCCCTGCCCTGCGCTGCCGCCGCTGCAGCCCCTGCCCTGCGCGCTGCCGCCGCCGCTGCCCCCGCCCCTGCCCCTGCGCGCAGCCGCCGCCGCCCCCCAGTGAGCTCCGCCCCCCTTCCCGTGCGCTGCCGCCGCGCGTTGCCGCCCCTGCCCTGCGCTGCCGCCACCGCCGCCCCTGCCCTTTGCACTGCCGCCGCCGTCGCCCCTGCCCCTGCTGCTTAGAATTTTTTAGGTTCATAGAATTTTTTTCATATATATAGATGGATGGACGATTGATGTATGTATATATATGGATGGATGGATGGATTGATGTGTATAGATTTTTTTTATGTTCATATGCAAAGAAAAAGGTCTATTTTTTTGGTGATATGTATGTTCATATGCTCATTTAAGAAAATGTTCATATGTTACATTTAAGAAAAAAAGAAAATGTATGTAGTTTCATATGCAAAGAATTTTTTTGGGTGATATTGTAGAATAAGAACATTTTGAATATGGATGGATGGATGGATGAACATTTTGAATATGGATGGATGGATGGATGATGATGATGATGATATGATGATATATATATGAAAACTTGGTCAATATTTTTTTTGTTCATAGAATACTTTTTTTGTTCATAGAAATTAGTTAAAATGAGGGGGGACATCGGACATGACATGAGGGGGGACGTCGAACGTCGGACATGTCATGAGGGGTGAGCGTCGTTGCCGTCTACCCCCTCCCCGGTAACTTCGACATGAGGGGGGACGTCGGACATGTCATGTGGAATTTTTTTTGTTCATATAGAAAACTCCCGTAACATTTGCAACATTTGATCATATATCAAAGTTTGATCATATGTCGAAGTTTGAATTTTGACATATGCAACATTTGATCATATGTCAAAGTTTGAATTTTCACATATGCAATATTTGTTCATATATCAAAGTTTGATCATATGTCAAAGTTTGAATTTTGACATATATAACATTTGATCATATGTCAAAGTTTGATCATATGTCAAAGTTTGAATTTTGACATATGCAGCAATATTTGATCATATGTCAAAGTTTGACTTTGGACATAGATTTATCCAGAATGCCCCCATTATGGATGTACACAAGTTGATCCAATTTTTTTTTTGATCTCATATATATATATATATATATATATATATATATAGATATATACATATATATATATATATATATGTATATGTATATATATATATTCTTCTATATGTCACGTTGTCTGTCAAAGTATTGAAGAAATCCATGGCTTCATCATTAGCCGGAAGTAACAGGCGTATGATGCTATGAAGCTCTTCAAAGTTGTTTTGGAACGGAGTTCCGGATAGAATAATTCGCTTTTTGATACGAATTTCAGCAAAGGCCTTCCAAATAGCAATATTCGGAAGGCTCTTGCTGAGCTTCGTACCAAAAAGCTAATTATACTATCCGGGACTCTGTTCCAAAACAATTTTGGAGAGCTTCGTACCATTAGGCGCCTGTTAATTTTGGCTAATGATGAAGCCATGGTTTTCTTGAATCCTTGGACACGAGACAACGTGACATATAGAAGGGTAGATGAGATCAGGAAAAATATGGACCATTTTCTGCATATCGAGAATGGTGCCATTTTTTTAAATCCCTTAAAGGTTAAGAGAAACCCCCCCCCTCTCGCCCGACCAAACCCTAGAAGCGTTGCCGAGGCCACCCCAAACCCGAGAAGCGTCGAGGCCACCCAAATTTACCAAGTTAAAAGAGCGTTGTCGAGGCCACCCCAAACCGCAGAAGCGTCGAGGCCACTAATATGATTCCTTGTTCTGATTAGCTAGCTAGGTCTATGTTTGCCACTAATATATCCATCTCTCATGTTTGTATATTAATTGCCATGTTGTAATATTTGCAGAAACTATGGAGAAAAGAGACTTGGAACAAGAACAGTTGTTGGGGGACATAATCCTCGGCGGAGGTGACGTCTTGTCGTTTCTCAACGACACCGATGGTCAGGAAGGAGAGGATGACGGCTCCGGTGATCGAACAGTGGAGGAGGAAGGACATGATCATGATGGCTCCGAAGACCTAATGCTGGAGGAAGAAGGAGACCATGGTGACGGCTTTGGTGATCGAACGGAGGAGGGAGCTGTTGCAAAGTCCAACGAGGTTTATATATTAATTAAGCCTGTGTTGACTAGATAATTGATGCATCAATTGTTTTGGTATGTACATATATTAACTCTTCTTTCTTGTTTTATAGCCCTCCGGATCGAGCCAAACTTCAGTAACGAGACGAGGCCAGAAGAAAAGGTTGCGCCAGGATGAAAGATTCACGATCACAGCACTCGCAGACTATGGCCTACCGATTGTACCCAAGCGGACCAAGGACGCATTTTCTTCTCAGTGCGGAGCTATTGTTAGGGACAGCATCCCGATCAGCATCAAGCAATGGAATAAGCCTAAGGATGACGACCCTGAAGTTTCTTATGTCACCGATAGACAGAAAGAAGATCTTTGGACCTCGCTGAAGGAAAATTTCACCCTACCACCAGAGGCGGATCCGAATAAGCCAGTTATAGAGCCACTGGTCAAGGCGTGTGCTCTTAAGAAGATGGCAGATCTATTCAGGAGGTGGAAGAATGAGATGAAATCAAAGTTTGTCGACAAAGGGAAGATTCCAGAATTCACCGGCCGATTTGAGAAGATAAGAGATCATTGGCCCGCATTTGTGGCCTACAAGACATCGGACAAGACAAAGAAAATGTCAGAGACAAACAAGATAAATGCTACAAAGAAGCTGTATCACCATCACACGGGGTCAGGTGGCTACCTCAAAGCCTGGCCATTCTGGGACAAAGCTGAGCAAGACCTGCTTGCTAAAGGGGTCGAACCAGAGACATTGAACTGGCCAGACCGTTCAAGGACTTGGTTCTTCGGGGTTGGGGGAACTTTGGACCCTGAAATAGGGAAGTGTCGTTGGACGGACGAGCAACTTGCAATACCCATCAAGAAGCTTCAGAAGTATATCACCGTAGCGCAGGAAGGGACGTTCATTCTCGACAAAGAGAAGGACGAGCTGATTGAGGCCCTCGGGAATCCTGAGCAACCTGGACAAACACGAGGCACACTAGGCTCCATTCCGTGGGTGGTTGGGTTTGCCGGCTCCGCCTCGTCATCAACGGCGAAAGAGAGCCGCCGCCGCTTCGGCGGCTAGCAGTACAAGCAGAGGCAGGAAGCAATTCAGATACGGTCCATCTCTCAAGCTTCTGGAAAAGTTACCATATGAGAGGACCGACGAGGAAACCGTGAAAATCAGTGCTGCCGAAGTGCATGAACATTTTGCACGGAAACCTCCACCTCCGAAGGAGACGATAGATCCGGTGAAACTGAAGCGCACTATCGATTCCCTGAAGCGACCACCACCTTCTCCGCCACAATCCAACTATGAGCGCATTATTGAAAGGACATATAAGGAAGCGGAGCGGTCGGGAAGTACTTGCATGCATGCAAGGTTAGCAGAACGAAGAAGTGGGAAAAAATTCCCTAGCTCGGCGAACAGGCGAACCAATCGTGCCCCCCGCTCAAGGTGTCTAGCGATATCGTCGCTAATCAGCCGGGGATGGTGCCCGGTACCAATCCTGCTGATTACCTAAGCGATGATGTAGAGTTTGAATTAATGGAGGTGGAAGAATTCAGATACCAGTACGGGCAGCCTCTCGTCAAACCTGATCATCCTCCTCTAACAACGATGATGCGAAGATTCCATGAATGGTACATGAAATCCTGCAGCGAGTCTGGGAAGGATACTTTGACGCTGAGAATTAAAGAGGAGAACGACCTCGTTGGAATGGATCAGTTATCTGTTGAATTTGACGAGTTATTCCAATTATACAATCAAAAGGCCCTCTACAAAACACTCGTGACTTGCTACTGTCTGTAAGTACTACTTCTGTAATTATGTCTCTATATATAGCTCAGCTCTTTCATTGCATGTATATATAATTATCCTCGCTATATTATGTAGATTGAAGATCGTCGAATGCAGAAAAACACAAATCTATGACATTGGGTTCATTAACCCAAATATCATACATGAATGGACGGTTCAAAAGAATGTCACAGAAACCGAGGACAAGTTGCTACAATCATATTTTAAAAATCAAAACAAAGAGAAAATACTCTTTCCTTACAACTTCAAGTGAGTGTTACTGCCTTGTGCATATTCGGTTTCCCTTATTACTCGAGGTTATAGTAATGTAATTGATGAGTTATGCATGCGTGCGCAGGTTCCACTTTATTCTGCTAGAGATTAAGCTTGAGCGGGGAGTAGTAACCGTCTTAGACTCGAGACGAAAAGATCCCCAGGAGTAAGCGGACATGACTGAAATGCTCTAGAAGTAAGTTCAATCGATCATTATCGCACCATATCGGCAACTTTGTTCATTTCCTGATATCAAGTAATTATTTTCTTTGTCTGACAGGGTTTAGAAAAAGTTCACCAGAATTGTTCCGGCACTGCCGAGGGAGCTGCGATTTACACACCCAAAAGTAAGTATTACTAGCGAGTTCCGCGCATCTCCCTTTGATTCTAGTTTCATCAATACCATTTATAATGCTTGATTATCAGTTTGATTGAACTCTATTTCTCGTAAAGTGCTTTTGGCAGGAAGCTGGGAATGATTTTTGGGGATACTACATTTGCGAGTTCATCTAGAACGCGATGATCTCTAAGCGGGGCTACTCTGAAAAACAATATGAAGTGCATAAGCAATAATATTCATAATTTTATTTTATTACCATCATTTGTGTTGAGTTTCATTCATATATATGTATTGACCCCCTTCTTCATATTAGTTGTGGCAGATGCGGGATGAACTCCTACCACATGATCGCATACGAGCAATTCAAGAGGAATTGGCGGGATTCTTTCTTGACCACGTCATAAATAAAGCCGGAGAATACCATGTGGAATTTGACATTGGATGTTAGGGGTTGTACGTAAGAGATCTCATATATATATATATATATATATATATATTCTTCTATATGTCACGTTGTCTGTCAAAGTATTGAAGAAATCCATGGCTTCATCATTAGCCAGAAGTAACAGGCGTATGATGCTATGAAGCTCTTCAAAGTTGTTTTGGAACGGAGTTCCGGATAGAATAATTCGCTTTTTGGTACGAATTTCAGCAAAGGCCTTCCAAATAGCGATATTCGGAAGGCTCTTGCTGAGCTTCGTACCAAAAAGCTAATTATACTATCCGGGACTCCGTTCCAAAACAATTTTGGAGAGCTTCATACCATTATGCGCCTGTTACTTTTGGCTAATGATGAAGCCATGGTTTTCTTGAATCCTTGGACACTAGACAACGTGACATATAGAAGGGTAGATGAGATCAGGAAAAATATGGACCATTTTCTGCACATCCATAATGGTGCCATTTTTTTAAATCCCTTAAAGGTTAAGAGAATCCCCCCCTCTCGCCCGACCAAACCCTAGAAGCGTTGCCGAGGCCACCCCAAACCCGAGAAGCGTCGAGGCCACCCAAATTTACCAAGTTAAAAGAGCGTTGTCGAGGCCACCCCAAACCGCAGAAGCGTCGAGGCCACTAATATGATTCCTTGTTGTTATTAGCTAGCTAGGTCTATGTTTGCCACTAATATATCCATCTCTCATGTTTGTATATTAATTGCCATGTTGTAATATTTGCAGAAACTATGGAGCAAAGAGACTTGGAACAAGAACAGTTGTTGGGGGACATAATCCTCGGCGGAGGTGACGTCTTGTCGTTTCTCAATGACACCGATGGTCAGGAAGGAGAGGATGACGGCTCCGGTGATCGAACAGTGGAGGAGGAAGGACATGATCATGATGGCTCCGATGACCTAATGCTGGAGGAAGAAGGAGACCATGATGACGGCTTTGGTGATCGAACGGAGGAGGGAGCTGTTGCAAAGTCCAACGAGGTTTATATATTAATTAAGCCTGTGTTGACTAGATAATTGATGCATCAATTGTTTTGGTATGTACATATATTAACTCTTCTTTCTTGTTTTATAGCCCTCCGGATCGAGCCAAACTTCAGTAACGAGACGAGGCCCGAAGAAAAGGTTGCGCCAGGATGAAAGGTTCACGATCACAGCACTCGCAGACGATGGCCTACCGATTGTACCCAAGCGGACCAAGGACGCATTTTCTTCTCAGTGCGGAGCTATTGTTAGGGACAGCATCCCGATCAGCATCAAGCAATGGAATAAGCCTAAGGATGACGACCCTGAAGTTTCTTATGTCACCGATAGACAGAAAGAAGATCTTTGGACCTCGCTGAAGGCAAATTTCACCCTACCACCAGAGGCGGATCCGAATAAGCCAGTTATAGAGCCACTGGTCAAGGCGTGTGCTCTTAAGAAGATGGCAGATCTATTCAGGAGGTGGAAGAATGAGATGAAATCAAAGTTTGTCGACAAAGGGAAGATTCCAGAATTCACCGGCCGATTTGAGAAGATAAGAGATCATTGGCCCGCATTTGTGGCCTACAAGACATCGGACAAGACAAAGAAAATGTCAGAGACAAACAAGATAAATGCTGCAAAGAAGCTGTATCACCATCACACGTGGTCAGGTGGCTACCTCAAAGCCTGGCCATTATGGGACAAAGCTGAGCAAGACCTGCTTGCTAAAGGGGTCGAACCACAGACATTGAACTGGCCAGACCGTTCAAGGACTTGGTTCTTCGGGGTTGGGGGAACTTTGGACCCTGAAACAGGGAAATGCCATTGGACGGACGAGCAACTTGCAATACCCATCAAGAAGCTTCAGAAGTATATCACCGTAGCGCAGGAAGGGACGTTCATTCTCAACAGAGAGAAGGACGAGCTAATTGAGGCCCTCGGGAATCTTGAGCACCCTTGACAAACACGAGGCACACTAGGCTCCATTCCGTGGGTGGTTGGGTTTGCCGGCTCCGCCTCGTCAGCAACGGCGAAAGAGAGCCGCCGCCGCTCCGGCGGCTAGCAGTACAAGCAGAGGCAGGAAGCAATTCAGATACGGTCCATCTCTCAAGCTTCTGGAAAAGTTACCATATGAGAGGACCGACGAGGAAACCGCGAAAATCAGTGCTGCCGAAGTGCATGAACATTTTGCACGGATACCTCCACCTCCGAAGGAGACGATAGATCCGGTGAAACTGAAGCGCACTATCGATTCCCTGAAGCGACCACCACCTTCTCCGCCACAATCCAACTATGAGCGCATTATTGAAAGGACATATAAGGAAGCGGAGCGGTCGGGAAGTACTTGCATGCATGCAAGGTTAGCAGAATGAAGAAGTGGGAAAAAATTCCCTAGCTCAGCGAACAGGCGAACCAATCGTGCCCCCGCTCAAGGTGTCTAGCGATATCGTCGCTAATCAGCCGGGGATGGTGCCCGGTACCAATCCTGCTGATTACCTAAGCGATGATGTAGAGTTTGAATTAATGGAGGTGGAAGAATTCGGATACCAGTACGGGCAGCCTCTCGTCAAACCTGATCATCCTCCTCTAACAACGATGATGCGAAGATTCCATGAATGGTACATGAAATCCTGCAGCGAGTCTGGGAAGGATACTTTGATGCTGAGAATTAAAGAGGAGAACGACCTCGTTGGAATGGATCAGTTATCTATTGAATTTGACGAGTTATTCCAATTATACAATCAAAAGGCCCTCTACAAAACACTCGTGACTTGCTACTGTCTGTAAGTACTCCTTCTGTAATTATGTCTCTATATATAGCTCAGCTCTTTCATTGCATGTATATATAATTATCCTCGCTATATTATGTAGATTGAAGATCGTCGAATGCAGAAAAACACAAATCTATGACATTGGGTTCATTAACCCAAATATCATACATGAATGGACGGTTCAAAAGAATGTCACAGAAACCGAGGACAACTTGCTACAATCATATTTTAAAAATCAAAACAAAGAGAAAATACTCTTTCCTTACAACTTCAAGTGAGTGTTACTGTCTTGTGCATATTCGGTTTCCCTTATTACTCGAGGTTAGTAATGTAATTGATGAGTTATGCATGCGTGCGCAGGTTCCACTTTATTCTGCTAGAGATTAAGCTTGAGCGGGGAGTAGTAACCGTCTTAGACTCGAGACGAAAAGATCCCCAGGAGTATGCGGACATGACTGAAATGCTCTAGAAGTAAGTTCAATCGATCATTATCGCACCATATCGGCAACTTTGTTCATTTCCTGATATCAAGTAATTATTTTCTTTGTCTGGCAGGGATTGGAAAAAGTTCACCAGAATTGTTCTGGCACTGCCGAGGGAGCTGCGATTTACACACCCAAAAGTAAGTACTACTAGCTAGTTCCGCGCATCTCCCTTGGATTCTAGTTTCATCAATACCATTTATAATGCTTGATTATCAGTTTGATTGAACTCTATTTCTCGTAAAGTGCTTTTGGCAGGAAGCTGGGAATGATTTTTGGGGATACTACGTTTGCGAGTTCATCTAGAACGCGATGATCTCTAAGCGGGGCTACTCTGAAAAACAATATGAAGTGCATAAGCAATAATATTCATAATTTTATTTTATTACCATCATTTGTGTTGAGTTTCATTCATATATATGTATTGACCCCCTTCTTCATATTAGTTGTGGCAGATGCGGGATGAACTCCTACCACATGATCGCATACGAGTAATTCAAGAGTAATTGGTGGGATTCTTTCTTGACCACGTCATAAATAAAGCCGGAGAATACCATGTGGAATTTGACATTGGATGTTAGGGATTGTACGTAAGAGATCTTATATTGTATATATGTAGCTAGTAGCGTCGGATAGATATACGAAAACTTGTTGTTCGACAAATCTCTCGGAGAAAGAGAGGTCGATCACTTCTCTCTGTATATGTTCATGATGATCGTGTGTACTTAATGGTTCCTTCATTTGCTTACTAACTAGCATGTCGAGTTCTCTCTATACGTATAGTAGCTAGCATCGACTAAGCACGGAGAAAGAGAGGACACTTCTCTCTATTAGCTAGCTAACACAATATGAAACCCCTAAATTAACCCTCCAAAACCCCCCACCCCCCCTTTTTTTTTTTAAAAACCCCAGCTCCTGCCAAATGCTGACGCGTGGAGGCCTTTTGGTCCCGGTTGGTGTTACCAACCGGGACTAAAGGTCCTCCTGCCTGGGCTCCCCACAGCGGCCACATGGAGCCCCTTCTGTTCCGGTTCGTAAGCGAACCGGGACTAAAGGTTTTGGGCTTTAGTCCCGACCCTTTAGTCCCGGTTCCAGAACCGGGGCTAATGGGCCTCTGGAACCGGGACAAATGGGCCGTTTTCCACTAGTCCTGCGGGTCCAGCGCCGTCATCTCGGATGGCTTCGTCAACCTACCGGGGACGGCGATGTCTGTCAGACGCAAGGATGGGATTGATCAAGATTTAAGAAGCGGAGGACGAGGGTCGCCCCCATAGATCGTCTGGACTGCTCAAATTCCTACGACGCTAGTGGACGGTATGTCCATCTCTTCCACGCTCTTGCTGCGGTGGCTCCATGAATGCGATGCCCAACTGGTTGTTGGCGCTGCCTCCTCGCAGCGCCCCTCTTCTTCTCTCCCTCGCAACTCTCGCTGCTCAAGGTTTTTCTCAAGAACACAAGAATACTCTCATGAACACACATGGCCAAGAAACTCTACGCACACGCACACATGGCCAAGGAGAGAATCAGTTGCTTTGCACGAGACACTCCTTGGTGACAACCAAGACTACATTTTCTCCACTAGCCCTCACGGCCTTCTCTTTCTCATTAACTCAAAGTGACAATTTATATAAAGTTTGGCATCCAGCCACCCGACTTCACACCACCACGCACGCCCACCTCCTGGCTCCTGCGGATGACTCGGCGGGCCAGCCAATACTCAACAGACTCAACTAAGTAGCATGCATGTCTTAGTTTATGTAATGTGGTCTACAAAATAATCTCTAAGATGCTGGCAAATAGACTCAAGAAGATACTGCCTGAGGTGATATCCCCAACCCAAAGTGCTTTTGCTGCAGGCAGGCTTATCACTGATAATGTGCTAGTAGCTTATGAGTGTTTTTATGCAATTAAAAAAAACACATAGGTCTAATGGAGTTTGTGCAGTCAAGTTGGATATGATGAAAGCATATGACAGAGTAGAATGGGGCTTCTTGCAGCAAATGATGATTAAGATGGGATTTCATTCGCAGTGGGTGGATATGATAATGGAGTGTGTCTCCTCGGTGAGTTACAAAATCAGATTTAACGACACTGAGACAGATGAATTTTCACACACAGGGGGATTGAGAGAGGGGGATCCCTTATCCCCGTATCTCTTTTTGATATGTTCGGAGGGTCTCTCTAGCCTGTTGGCACATGAGGAAAATATCGAAGGGATTGAAGGTATTAAAGTCTGCAGGAATGCACCCTCCATCTCTCACCTTCTCTTTGGAGATGACTCCCTTATTTTGATGAGAGAAAATGAACATAATGCAAATACCCTTAAGAGGGTTTTGGATATATATTGTGCTTGCTCAGGCCAATGTGTAAGTACAGCAAAATCTAGTATTTTCCTCAGTCCTAATACTAGTGTCCTTGTCAGAGAAGATATATGTGCAAGATTGGACATAGTAACTGAAGCCCTGTCAGATAAGTATTTGGGACTTCCCACCATGGTGGGGGTGGATAGGAGTGATTGCTTTCAACATTTGGTTGACATAGTCTGTCAGAGATTAAAGGGATGGAAAGAGAAAATGCTATCTATGCAAGGTAAAGAAATTTTGGTGATGTCTGTTGCTCAAGCAATTCCATCTTATGCCATGTCTGTTTTTAAACTGCCTAAAGGAATTTGCAAGTCAATTACTGATGAGAAAGCAGGTTTTTGGTGGGGAGATGGAGAAGAAAAGAAAAAGATGCAATGGTTTGCGTGGTGGAAAATGTGTGTGCAAAAGAAGAAGGGTGGCATGGGGTTTAGGGACATTCACAGCTTTAATCTTGCTATGTTAGCAACGCAGTGTTGGCGACTTCTCCAAAACCTTGACTCATTGTGTGCGCATGTTTTGAGTGCTAAGTACTATCCTAATGGAGACATACTAAGAGCTGGACCAAAGAAGGGTTCTTCTTATACTTGGCAAAGTATAGTTGCAGGAATTCAGACCTTCAAAAGAGGTTGTATAGGGAGGGTTGGCTCAGGATCAAATATAAATATTTGGGAAGATCCCTAGATTCCATCTAGTAATTCAAGGAAAATTATTACTCCTAGAAGCGGGACAATGTTGAGCAAGGTACAAGAGTTAATTGATCCCCACTCGGGACAGTGGGATGAAGTGCTACTTCGGTCAGTTTTTTCAATAGTTGATGTTAACAGAATATTGCAAATCCCATTACATACCGAAGCTATGGAGGATTTTGTGGCGTGGAACTTTATTACAAGGTCGGGGACCTTCTCTGTTCGTTCGGCCTATCATGTACAGTTTGATCACCAGTTCGGTCGCCAGTTTGTCAGTTCAGACCGTCCTGAAAGTGCTCATATGAACTTGTGCTGGAAAGATTTATGGCAATTACGGCTGCCTGGGAAAATCAAACATTTTGGATGGAAGGTCGTCAAGGGAGTCCTACCCTGCTTGGGTGTGCCGGCAGGGAGACATATCCCTCTTATCCCCCAATGCCCACTGTGTAAAATTGGACATGAAGACTTCCAACACTGTCTACTTACATGCTCGAGGGCAACAGATGTTTGGGCAGAGCTTGGTCTAGACTCTGTTGGAAACTATTCAAAATTCTGTGGTGCAAGACCGGGCTGGCTCAGTTAATTTGGAGATACTCCTCTAGACTCTGCGTTTAGTACATGAATTACCAGCTGCTGAGTTGATTGTGGTGGCCATGTGGTATATTTGGTGGCAGAGAAGACAACACACAAAAGGAGAGGCAATCCACAGTCCAAAGCGAACGGCCATGTCCATTCGGGTACTGGATACAAACTTCATTCGAGCTTATACACCAAATCAGCCTACCCGTAGAGTAGATCATACATGGAAGAAGCCATCCGATGGGACGATAAAAGTGAACGTTGATGCCTCCTTTCACTCTAAAATCTAGCAGGAGCGAACGGTGCAATGGCGCACGATTTTCATGGAGATTTCTTAGCTGCAGCAACCTGGGTACTTCCTCATGTGTCAAGTGTTCTTTCAGCTGAGTTGAAGGCCCTCCAGCATGGACTAGTTCTGGCAGCAAACATTGGATGCACAAAAGTTGTCATCGAGTCTGATAGCATGGCTGCGGTGGAAGCACTAAACAACCTTGAAACATACCTTGGTCCTGATGTATCGATCATATCTGAGTGCACTCAGTTGGCGATGGATTTTACTAGCGTCAGTTATGTTCATTGTAGCACACTAGTAGAAAAAGGCCCATTTGTCCCGGTTCCAGAGACCCATTTGTCCTGGTTCTGGAACCGGGACTAAAGGGTCGGAACTAAAGCCCAATACCTTTAGTCCCAGTTCGCCTATGAACCGGGATAGATGGGGCTCCATGTGGCCGCTACGGCTTGCCCAGGCAGGAGGTCCTTTTGTCCCGGTTGGTAGCACCAACCAGGACCAAAAAGCATCCACGCGTCAGCAGTTCAGGGGCTGGGGTTTTCGATTTTTTTTTTGAAAGGGGGGGGGGGGTTTGGGGGTTTTGTAGGGTTAGTTTAGGGGTTTCATATATTGTGTTAGCTAGCTAATAGAGAGAAGTGACCTCTCTTATCTCCGTGCTTGGTCGACGCTACATACTATACGTATAGAGAGAACTCGCGACACGCTAGCTAGTAAGGAAATGAAGGAAACCATTAGGTATACAAGATCGTCATGAACATATATATACAGAGAGAAGTGATCGACCTCCTCCTTCTCTGAGAGATTGGTCGAACAACAAGTTTTTGTATATCTATCCGACGCTACTAGCTACATATATACAATATAAGATCTCTTACAATCCCTAACATATGATGTCAAGATCCACATGGTATTCTCCGGCTTAATTGATGACGTGGTCAAGAAAGAATCCCGCCAATTCCTCTTGAATTGCTTTTATGCGATCTTGTGGTAGGAGTTCATCCCGCATCTGCCACATCTAATTTGAAGAAGGGGGTCAATACATATATATGAATGAAACTTAACACAAATGATGGTAATAAAATAAAATTGTGAATATTATTGCTTACGCACTTCATATTGTTTTTCAGAGGAGCCCCGCTCACAGATCGTGTGGCGGATGAACTCGCAAACGTAGTATCCACAAGAATCATTCCCGCCTTCCTGCCACAACCACTTTACAAGAAATAGAGGTCAATCAAACTGATAAGCAAGCATGCTAAATGGTATTGATGAAACTAGCTAGAATAAATGGGAGATGCGCGGAACTAGCTAGTAGTACTTACTTTCGGGTGTGTAAATCGGAGCTTCCCCGGCAGTTCCGGAGCTTCTGCGGTGAACTCTTTCCAAACCCTGCCAGACAAAGAAAACAATTACTTGATATCAGGAAATGAACAAAGTTGCCGATATGGTGCGATAACGATCGATTGAACTTACTTCTCGAGCTTTTTATTCATGGCCGCATACTCCTTGGGATCTTTTCGTCTCGAGTCTAAGACGGTTACTAGTCCCTGCTCAAGCTTAATCTCTAGGAGAATAAAGTGGAAGCTGCGCACGCATGGATAACTCATCAATTACATTACTATAACCTCGAGTAATAAGGGAAACCGAATATGCACAAGACAGTAACACTCACTTGAAGTTATAAGGAAAGAGTATTTTATCTTTGTTTTGATTTTGAAGCAATGATTGTAGCAAGTTGGCCTCGGTTTCTTTGGCATTATATTTAACCGTCCATTCATCACTGCATAATATAGTGAGGATAATTATATATACATGCAATGAAAGAGCTGAGCTATATATAGAGACTTAATTACAGAAGTAGTACTTACATATAGTAGCAAGTGACGATTATTTTATCGAGGGCCTTTTGATTGAAAAACAGGAAGAACTCCTCAAATGGAACAGACAACAGATCAATTCCAACGAGGTCGTGCTCCTCTTTAACTCTCAGCATCAAAGTATCCTTCCCAGACTCGCTGCAGGTGTCCATGTACCACTCATGGAATCTTCGCATCATCGTTGTTAGAGGAGGATGACCAGGTTTGACGAGAGGCTTCCCGTGCCGGTATTTGTGTTCATCCAACTCCATTATATCAAAATGTGCATCGTCGGACAGGTAATCTGCAGGATTGGTACCGGGCACCATCCCCGGATGATTAGCGACGATATTGCTAGACACCTTGAGCGGGGGGCACGATTGGTTCGCTTGTTCGCCGAGCTGGGGAATTTTTTTCCCAATTCTTCGTTCTGCTAACCTTTGATCACTGCAAGCACTTCCCAACCGCTCCGCTTCCTGATATGTCCTTTCAATAATGCGCTCATAGTTGGTTTGCGGCGGAGACGGTGGTGGTCGCTTCAGGGCATCGAGAGTGCACTTCGCTTTCACCGGATCTATCTTCTCCTCCGGAGGTGGAGGTTTCTTTGCAAAAAAGTCCCTCACTTGGGCACGAGAGATGTCCTCATTTTCCTTGTCAGTCCTCTCAAATGGTAACTTTTCCAGAGGCTTGAGAGATGGACCGTATCTGAATTGCCTCCCGCCTCTTCTTGTACTGCTAGCCACCGGAACGGCGGCGTCTCTCTTCCGCCATTGCTTACGAGGCGGAGAAGGAGGCGGAGTGCTCCGACGCGCCGAAGGAGCCGGAGTGGCGGCGTCTGTCTTCCGCCGTTGCTGATGAGGCGGAGGAGGAGGTGGACTGCTCGGACATGCCCGAGGAGGCGGAGTGGCCTCACGCGCCGGAGCAGCCGGAGAAGGAGGCAGAGTGCCCTGATCACTCGCCGGACGAGGAGGAGGAGGAGGAGGAGGCGGAGGCGTCCAGTTCGGAATCTTGATGTGCTCCTTCCGCCATAGACATGGAGTCTTCAGAGCAAGGCCCAGCTGAGTATCCCCTTCACCTGTAGGGTGGTCAAGCTCGAGCTCCTCAAATGCCTCCGTTACTTCATCCACCATCACAACAGCATAGCCTTGTGGAATCGGACGGCAGTGAAAAGTTGCGTCGGGTTCAGGAGGTGCAACAGAGCCGACAGCCGCCTTGACTTTGATGTGCTGCCATTGCGTCATAAGCTGGCAATGCTGAGCCTCCGTGATAGCATCCACGGGGTAGCTAGGAGCCGTGAAGTCAGGCTGCTGAACGAGCTCGGTGGAAGCCACGCTGCTTCTCCGCTGAGATGGTGGGGTAGCTTTTGCGGTAGCTCTGGCACATCGCTGGCTCTCAACTTGTTCCTCTATCTTTTGTACCCTTGCATTCAGCTTCTACAGTTCGCTCTGCTCCAGTTTCCTCTTCCTCTCCCGGGTTTTGTAACCGCCTACGTCGGGAAACCCAACCTTCCACGCAACGGAGCCTGGCGTGCCTCATGTTCATCCAGGGTGCTCAGGATTCCCGAGGGCCTCGGTCAGCTCATCATTCTCTCTGTCGGGAATCAACGTCCCTTGCTGCGCTGCGGCGATACACTTCTGAAGCTTCTTGATGGGTATTGCAAGTTGCTCATCCGTCCAAACGCACTTCTCTGTTTCAGGGTCCAAGGTTCCCCCAACCCCAAAGAACCAAGTCCTTGAACGGTCTGGCCAGTTCAATGTCTCTGGTTCGACCCCTTTAGCAAGTAGGTCATTCTCAGCTTTGTCCCATAGCGGCCTGGCTTTGAGGTAGCCACCTGGCCCCATGCGATGGTGAAACTTCTTTGCAGCATTTATCTTATTTGTCTCTGACATCTTCTTACTCTTGTCCGATGTCTTGTAGGCCACAAATGCGGGCCAGTGATCTCTTATCTTCTCAAATCGGTCGATGAATTCTGGAGTCTTCGCCTTGTCGACAAACATTGATTTCAACTCATTCTTCCACCTCCTGAATAGATCTACCATCTTCTTAAGAGCACACGCCTTGACCAATGGCTCTATAACTGGCTTATTCGGATCCTCCTTTGGCGGTAGGGTGAAATTTGCCTTCAGCGAGGTCCAAAGACCATCTTTCTGTCTATCGGTGACATAGGAAAGTTGAGGGTCTTCGTTCTTAGGCTTATTCCATAGCTGGATGCTGATCGGGATGTTGTCCCTAACAATAGCTCCGCACTGAGTAGAAAATGCGTCCTTGGTCCGCTTGGGTACAATCGGTAGGCCATCGTTCGTGATTGCTGTGATCGTGAACCTTTCATCCTGACGCAACCTTTTCTTCAGGCCTCGTCTCATTACCGGAGTTTGGCTCGATCAGGAGGGCTTTAAAAGAATAAATAAGAGTTAATATATGTACATACCAAAACAATTAATGCATCAATTAGCTAGTCAGCACAGGCTTAATTAATATATATACCTCGCCAGACTTTGCAACAGCTCCCTCCTCCATTCGATCACCGGAGCCATCATCATGGTCTCCTTCTTCCTCCGGCATTCGGTCACCGGAGCCATCATGATCATGTCCTTCCTCCTCCATTGTTCGATCACCGGAGCCTTCACCCTCTCCTTCCAGACAATCGATGTCGTTGAGATATGACAAGACATCACCTCCGCCGAGGATGATGTCCCCCAACAACTCTTCTATTTCCAAGTCTCTTTGTTGATCCATAGTTTCTGCAAATATTACAACATGGCAATTAATATACAAACATGAGAGATGGATATATTAGTGGCAAACATAGACCTAGCTAGCTAATCACAACAAAGGAATATTAATTAGTGGCCTCGACGCTTCTACGGTTTGGGGTGGCCTCGACAACGCTTCTAGGGTTTGGGGTGGCCTCGACAACGCTCTTTTAACTTGGTAAATTTGGGTGGCCTCGACGCTTCTAGGGTTTGGTCGGGCGAGAGGGGGTTGATCGAAGCCCCCCCTCATGTTTAAGAGTTATCGGAGTTCTCTCATGAATGTCCGACGTCCGGACCGCCTCTCTCATGAATGTTAAACAACGGATTTAATAATATGGCGCCATTCTGGATGTGCAGAAAATGGTCCATATTTTTCCTGATCTCATCTACCCTTCTATATGTCACGTTGTCAGTGTCAACGGATTCAAGAAAACCATGACTTCATCATTAGCCAGAAGTAACAGGCGCATAATGGTACGAAGCTCTCCAAAAATTTTTTGGAACGGAGTCCCTGATAGGATAATTAGTTTTTTGGTATGAAGTTCAGCAAGAGCCTTCCGAATATCGCTATTTGGAAGGCCTTTGCTGAAATTCGTACCAAAAAGTGAATTATTCTATCCGGAACTCCGTTCCAAAACAACTTTGAAGAGCTTCGTAGCATCATACGCCTGTTACTTCCGGCTAATGATGAAGTCATGGATTTCTTCAATACTTTGACAGACAACGTGACATATAGAAGAATATATATATAGATGAGATCAGAAAAAAATTAGATCAACTTGTGCACATCCATAATGGGGGTATTCTTGATAAATCTCGACCCTCGACCCTCGTCCCCTCGACGACCCTCGACCCTCGACCCCTCGGCGATCCTCAACATATGAATTTATAAAGTGCACTTGATATGTTTCGAGGACTCCTCCCCCCCAACAGGAGAACATTTTAACTTAGTAAATTTCTATGAACAAAAAAAATCATCATCGAACAAACTTAATATGAGTTTTAACATAGAACATTCATCGAGCAAGATCATCATGAACAAAAATATCACACTAATTTCTATGAATTTTTTTTCCACAAACATCTCATCTCGTCTCCACAAAACATCTCATCTCATCTCATTTCATCCAAAAAAAAATTCTTTGCATATTCCTTGCATATGAACATACATACATTTACTTTTTTTCTTAAATGTAACATATGAACATTTTCTTAAATGAGCATATGAACATTTTCTTAAATGAGCATATGAACATACATGTCACCAAAAAATAGACCTTTTTCTTTGCATATGAACATACATCCATATTCAAAATGTTCATATTGTACAATCTTAACCAAAAAATGCAAAAAAAAGCATTATACAGCATGTACAGAGAACATACATACATACATCGTAACAAAAAAATGAAAAATTGGCCGGTGGTCGGCGACGGCGAGGTCGGGGACGGCGATGAGAACGAAAGGGGAGGAGGCAGGGGCTCACAGCGTGGTCGTAGGGAACGGCAGCGGCCAGGCTCGGGGAGGGCTCGAGGTTGCCGGCCGGAATCGGTGCGGCGGCAGACGAACGGCGTCGGGGATGAAGGGGTCGCGGGCGCCGGAGTGGTGCTTCTCCATGGCACTGGCGCCGGCGGGGGCGAGCCTCGGCGACGACGAGTGCGGGCGACGGTGACGGCAACGGCGGGGGCGGCGGGCGGCGTCGGGGCAGCCTGGCGGCGTCGATGTCGTCGGCGTCGTCGGGGGCTAATGCGAGATGAGAACTGAAAATTCCTAAGTGCTACCTTATATACCCAGAGCATTGGTTCCAGTTTGTGGTACCAACCGGGACTAATGCCCCCCTTTAGTCCCGATTGGTGCCACCAACCGGGACCAAAGGTCAGTTTTCAGCAGCCCAAAGGGCGGGAAACAGGGACCTTTGGTCCCGGTTGGTGGCACCAACCGGGACTAAAGGGGGGCATTGGTCCCGGTTGGTTCCACGAACCGGTACAAATGCACCCCTTTTGTCCCGGTTGGTGCTACCAACCGGGACCAAAGGCCTTGTGCTAGTGTGGTGCGGTGGGATGTTTAGTCCCACCTCGCTAGCTGAGAGAGCTCGAGGGTGGTTTATAAGCGCTGTTGCGCCCACCCTCTCGAGCTCCTCTCTACTGCAGGCTTTCGGGCCTAATCTGTCACTCCTTGCCTGTGGGCCTATTGGGCCTGCTGCGGGCCTGAATCCTGGCTCAACAAACTGGTTGGGTTTCTAGTCGTATTCAGGCCATGGTGGCCCAGTAGGTGGCATTTTTTTAATTTTTTCCAGTTTTTTTGTTTTCTTTTTTGCTTTATTTATTTTATTTTGTTTCTACTTACAACTAAATACTTACTGTTTTTTAGTGATTCTTTTTGCTTTTAGGTAATAAAAATTATAAACTTTTTGTTAGTGCCATTAGTTTTCCAATTTGAATAGTTTAAATTTGAATTCTTTTAAATTTGTGTGAATCACTAGTTCGTGAATAACTTTACTATAAAATAGATTTTTGCAGTGATTATTTTCCTGCTATTTAATATTACTGTGTTTTTATCATTATTTAAATTTGGTATTTTTTTAGTTATTTTAAATGTCTGTTTTAATCAGAACATTTTGCTATTTTAGTTTGCTATTAAGTTTCTAACAAAAAATTTCTTTATGAAAATTCTTTTTGCCATTAATGTTTTGAACAGGAAATACTTTGATAATTTTAGTTGCATAAATTTTATATAATTTTTTGTTTAAAAAATACTGAGGTTTATAAAAGCGTTTTAGTTGATTTCGTTTTGCTATTAGAGTTTTATAAAAGCTTTGTATTGATTCTTTTTGCTATTGAAGAATATTATAGTTTTGTTTTAGTTGTCATAACAAAATATTTATTATTATTTTAAGTTTCATTCTTTTTGCTATTAGTTTCATTCTTTTTGCGCTAAATGACCCTGAAATTGAAAAGAACTACAAATGAACTCTTAAAAGGTTGAAAGTTGCATGGTATCATCTTTCACCAATAGCATGTGCTAAAAATTTGAGAGGGTTTACGGCAAAAACTGGATGCACTTCATGTACAAAACGGGCAATCTCTTTCGAATATTAGGGTTTCGAAGAACGAACTCATCTGTTACAAAGGATTTCTTTTTGAACTTATTTGAACTCCAACTTTTTGTGTGTTCAAAATGCACCATTCAAATCCCATCATCATTTTTCACACCCTTTCTGACTTCTTTGGTTATTTTTCATGCATTTATTGATTTTTTTGAGCTATATGACCCTGTAATTGAAAAGCACTACAAATGAACTCTGAAAGGTTGAAAGTTGGCATGGTATCATCATTTCACCCACATAGCATGTTCTAAAAGTTGAGAGGGTTACGGGAAAAACGGATGCACTTCGTGTACAAAACGGACAATCTGTTTCGAAGTATCAGGGTTCTTCATAGGAAACTCGTCTGTCACAAAGGGATTTCATTTTTTGAACTTATTGGACTCCAGACTTTTTTGTGTGTTCAAATGCACCATTCAAAAGCCACATCGTCAATTTTCAACCCTTTCTGACTTCATTTGTTATTTTTCATGCATTTACTGATTTTTTTGAGCTATATGACCCTGAAATAGAAAAACACTACAAATGAACTCTGAAAAGATTGAAAGTTGGCATGGTATCTTCATTTCACCCACATAGCATGTGCTAAAAAGTTGAGAGGGTTACGGCAAAAACTGGATGCACTTCATGTACAAAACGGCACATCTCTTTCGAAGTATCAGGGTTTCATACTGAAACTCGTCTGTTACAAAGGTTTTTCATTTTTTTGAACTTATTTGAACCCAGACTTTTTCTGTGTTCAATGCACCATTCAAAACCAAATCATCAATTTTCAACCTTTCTGACTTCGTTTGTTATTTTCATGCATTTACTGTTTTTTTTTGAGCTATATGACCCTGAAATTGAAAAGCACTTCAAATGACTCTGAAAAGGTTGAAAGTTGCAATGGTATCAATCATTTCAATCAAATAGCATGTGCTAAAAAGTTGAGAAGGGTTACGGCAAAAACCTGGATTCCTTCGTGTACAAACGCGCAATCTCTTTCGAAGTATCATAGTTTCGAACCGAAAACTCGTCTGTTCCAAAGGGATTTCATTTTTTTTGAACTTATTTGAACTCCAGACTTTTGTGTGTTCAAAATGCACCATTCAAACCCACATCATCAATTTTCAACCCTTTCTGACTTCATTTGTTATTTTTCATGCATTTACTGATTTTTTTGAGCTATATGACCCTGAAATTGAAAAGCACTTCAAATGAACTCTGAAGAGGTTGAAAATTGGCATGGTATCATCATTTCACCCACATAGCATGTGCTAAAAAGTTGAGAGGGTTACGACAAAAACTGGATGCACTTCATGTACAAAAGGGACAATCTGTTTCGAAGTATCAGGGTTTCCGGAAACTCGTCTGTTACAAAAGGCATTTCATTTCTTCACATGTAACTGCAGTGATATTCTAGATCAAAGGCGTCATCATAATAGTTGTGGAGAGAAAGTCTTCACTTTTTCTTCGCTTGTGTCCTTTGCTTATTGCGCCGTAACCATGGATATTCTTCATCGCTTAACAGGGTGCTTGCACTAGTAGAAAAAGGGCCTTTAGTCCCGGTTCCAGAGGGCCTTTAGTCCCGGTTCTGGAACCGGGACTAAAGGTCCCCCCCTTTAGTCCCGGTTCTATTACGAACCAGGACTAAAGGCCCTCCACGTGGCCGCTGGCTGGACGGGGGCTGGAGGATTTTTTCGAAAAAAAAATTCTAATTTTTTTTTTGAATTCTTTTTTGTTTTTTTGTTCCGATTTTCAAATCTTTGAATTATTTGACAATTTAATCTCTAATCACCCCTCCTCACTGCTTCAGAATTTAATATCTAATCTCTAATCAGCACTCATTCCAAATCGTCTAACTTCCCAGCCGGTCACCCATCCTCTCACTACTCCAGCCCAAGATCGCTTAACTTTCAGGTTCTATTCCCCCTAG